>JASSUY010013782.1:0-16131 GCA_032466535.1 Forpus xanthops
TTATTATTATTGGTGGTAGCAGCAGTGGTTTGTGTTATACCTTAGTTACTAAACTGTTCTTATCTCAACCTGTGGGATTTACATTCTTTTGATTCTCCTCCCCATCCCTCCAGGAGCAGGGGGAGGAAAGCATGGGAGTGAGCAAGCTGCTGCTTGGTTCTGAGTTGCCAGCTGGTGTTAAACCACAACAGTCAGAAAGAGAGTTGGGGTCACAGATATAATTGGGAGACTAAATTTACCCATCAGAACAGAAGGGTCATTTAAAGTGGAGACGTTAGACAGTGAAAGTTTATGCAACAGTTTTAGCTGAATAGGTTAATATTAGAGAAAACTAAATTTCAGAGAAGTAATCTGCTGGTCTTAAGGACAGGTTGAGTATGAGGATTTGTAAAGAAAGGCTCTTTGCTTGAAAGAGAATCTTCAAACAAAGATGTCACCCAGGCTGGTGCCTGTGGCATGAACTTCAGCAACTGAGAAGGGAGAGAGCATGGGAAGTGTGAAGCTCAGAGGCAAAAAAATTAACAAATTCTGCTGAATTTCTGCAGGTAATGAAACACCCATGAGAACATGTCAGAGAATGAGAGAGTTGCCCTAATTTTGCAGAATTATCATGAATGCTCATAATCAGGGAGGAAAAAAAGGACTTTTGCAAGCATGGCCCAGGAGTTTGTCTATATGGGTTGGTTTGGCCAGCATATTTGTCCAGTTGAGAGTGGCTTTGACTGGTTTTAAACCTAATATAATCATAAGTGATTAATCCTCTTGGAATAAGCATATCAGAGAGAGAGGGAGAGATGAGGAGGGCAGGATGAGGTTACCAGTATGCAGAGTCACATCTTAAGTGAGTAGCTGGCCATCACTGCCCTGTGAACCGTTCATGAGGCAGTGGGAACTTGCTGTGCAAATCTGCTGCTTCTCTGTATCTAGCTACAGGTCAGAGAGCATGGGTTCACAAGGGTCTAGAATATATTCTGATGACTTCTGGATCTGTGATGTTTAGGGATCTCTACTTAGCTTATAGTGAATGGTATAACTTTCTTAGGTGTGCTAGTTCTAATTACCTGTCTTGTTTTTCTCTTTCCCACTTAGAATTTTCTCTCATTTGCTTTGGTTGAACAAGATGTATTTCTTGGAAAATTATCTCATGGACTAGCTTAGGAATTTGTTTGTATGAATACTTAAAAGAAAAAAAAAAAAGGTATTTTGTACCATTTTTTTTGACTGAGTCAGACTTGATGCAAGCAGGCTTTTCATTTTCATAGCTGGAAGCATCAACTACAGACTCGGATTTCTTGAGGCAAGCTGAAAAGCCACTTTGGCCTGAGGTTAAAGTCAAACTAAAAGCTACAAAGCAACTTTCTTTAAAATGAGGACTGTTCTGAGTTTCAAGTTTTCCACTTGTAAAATAGAACTTTTCTACTTTTTAGGTTTTTTTTTTTCCCATAAAGCTTTAGCACACATTATTGCAGTTCAGAATGTACTTGGCAGCAGAGTAATTAGAGCTTTAAGCCTACAAAACAAATTTGCTTCACATACCTATTGTTTTGGGTTTCTTTTTTTCTTTGCATCAAAATTTATACACAGGTTGCATTTGAAGAAAAGGGATGCAGTATATTTTATAACATTAATATCTTCAGCTGCCATTTGAATCTGTAGCTTGAAAAGTTCTCTTCCTCTGCAAAATGCAAAGCACAGGAGCTCACAAAGGACTGCAGTTGTATGTTCAAGCAAGGACCAAATAAGACTTTAGGTTGAGGACAATTTTGTGCAGTAGTCAAGCTGAGGAATTTTAGGTAAAATGCAACAACATGATATAGAAATTGAATGCAGATGGTTTTGCTTTTCGAAAGAGAGTCTCCATCTGAGAATGGCTGAGAAAATCCCCCCAGAAAAGAGCTAACATGGCAGAGGATGAGTTACAAGCATGCACTGGCATAAGCCAGGACGACTGCTGTGTCTATTGTAAGAAACAGGGCTTTCCAACTCATTAGACTGGAGCTCTTGTGGCTGCTACAGTTAGGGCTGGCTTAGCTTTTCCATTCTAAGACCCTGCTGGTTTAAATTGCTCTTAACTCCCCAAAGCTTATACCTGCTGGGTTAAAGTTAGTGTCAAGCCAGGTGAAACCAAATGAAATTTGTTGAAAGAATTTCTGGAAAGCAAGGAGCATTCTGCTACATAGTAGTAAATGGTAGATTTTATATGGTTAAATAGTTGAAGATTTGATAAGTATAGTCACTACAAAATGGTTGAAAACCGCATGTCCTGCTCTTTTGTGCCGAGCTAAAGGAAACAAGCCTAACAAGGAATGGTTAAACTATAAATTGAGAACGGTCCTCCATTATACCATTTATTCCAATTCTCTGTACGTTTTCAAAAAGATTTAGTGTACCAGTAAACAGCTGATAAGCAGTAAGTGCCTGTCACTCAACTACTTCATTTACAAATGACTTCTGAAGCATTCACCTCTCCTGCTCTGCTTTTCAACTCTGCCCTTTTCTAGCTGCTTACATGTGCAACAGCCTCTTTACCATGGGCAAAAAGCACCTCGGCTCAGTTTCTTGGATCCCAGAAGTACCAAACACTAGTGTTGTTGGACCTATTGGCTTCTTTGCCACTAAGTGGAGTACAGTTGTATTGCTTTTTTGGTGTGCTCTGCAAGAGATTATGCTCTAAACACAGATTTGCATTGCTCATTATTATCATGCTTCTCCCTGCATGTGCAAGCAGTTTCTCTCCTCTGTGCTGAAAGGCCAGCCTCTCACAGCCTGTCTGGAGAGTTTCCTCTGCAAGGTTTGGACAGTTAATTAGATCTCCTTAAACAGTGTTTTGCAGAGTAGTGTTTGGTAGTAGATACATTAGTACCTGTTCCATAGTTACACAGTCTTGCCAGGAAATGTGTAACTATGCTTTGGAGAATTAAGTCTGGGCTTTTGGAAACCTTCACTGTGGTTCAGCTTAGGGCAGTAGTCCTCTTTGTCCTATGTGATTATGGTCATGTAGTATATGTTTCCAGTGATTTAGAGTCTACTAAACAAACTTTCTCTTTCAAATAGATTTTTGAGCAGAGAAAAAGAAACTTTATGTATCTTGGTGAGTTACGGATTGGAATATCCTCTTTACTGAGACACCTTGTCAGATGATGGCATTCCTAGATACATCCTAAGGTGGTGGCCACTCCAGACCATACATTGACTGGTGGTGATGCCAGAGGATCAGCTGAAGAATGGCTTGCTGTCCTCAGCATAAGTATGGCTGGGACTCTGCCTCTTTGAGATGTCGAACTCTTAAATGCATTTCCTAGTTGAGGATCCTAGGAGCATCCTGGGAGCTAAAATTATCCTAACAGATTTTGATGATGACAATAAGGCAAGGCATCATTGCGAGAGGTAGAAAGGAAGAAAGCATACTTATTTTGCAAATGGCAGCCTTATTTCTTCTCTGGTTCATGCATACTATCACTTTTTATAAGCATCTTTCTGCCCACCTGATGAATACAGACAGCATCACCTGCCAAATATTTCGGGAGAGGTGGGAGGATATTAGCTGTTTCTGCATAATTGAAACTCAAACTTGCTGTGCAATGCTCCTTTTAGTAGTATAATGTAGGGGGAGTTCTCAGGCCTCAAAACTGCTTGAGAAGGAAGGAGCAATGTAAAAGTTTTGACCTTTCATTTATTTTCTTCATTCCTCTGGGGCAGGTGTGTGCATTTACCTGCTGATTTTGCTAAGTTGTGCTTCTTTCGAGTAGTTTAAAATACCTTTGGCTTTCCTGACAGGATTCGCTTTTCCAGATCCCATGCTGACCTGTGCCTTGAAATATATGCAACTTGTTCCTTGGAGTGACTCCGCCTTCCAGAGCACCCTTATGAGCTGTTTGGTTGGGCAAACCCCTTTTTTATGTCCCCACCTATTGTTCATCTAGTCTGCTCTGTTAAGCTATCGATCAAACTGCTGCAGAGAAATTAAGAAATTCTGGCCTAGGTGACTCCCTCCTTCCTTTACTAAAGATATTAAACTTTTTGAATGGAGCCAGTCTCTTTTCACCTCCAAATTCCAACCTGCCCATCTAAATGTAATTATGGCTAAAAAATTAGTGAGGGTGTGATAACATGAGGCAGAGGAATATTCTTTGGCATTTCCATGGGAAGGGGAGGTCCTTGTCGGATCTTTCAAAGCACTGCTGCTTAACAAGGGATTTTTGGGAGCTGCCTTACCGTCACTGAGGAAACCAAGTTGCAGATCAAGGGCAGCTTTGTAAGATCAGCTCATTACAAAATTGGAAAAACAACTGAAGAGCAGATAAGCCAAGGTCCCTGCTCCTTGCAGTAGGTATTTGCATGTGTCTAGTGAGCACTCTGAAGGAAATGGGAGCTTTGATATTTATGATCTCCCCACCTAGCCCCTCAGCTGCTCTGCAGATGTAGATGGTCACTCCCTATTCAAGCTCAATCCTTCTGGATGAGAGCAGGAACTACAGTAGTCACAGCTTTCCCAGATGTTGGAAGCTGTGGTTCCCTAAAGAAGCATATGTGTGTGCATATTACTTGCTTTCCAAAAGTCACTCTGGGATCTACCTTTCATCAACTGCAGCAGGCCACAAAAACAGGAAGGTGGAGAACAGAGTGAGCTGTAGTGCTCACATTTTATCCTGCACAGTATGACAGAAGGGTAGGTGCTGAACAGACGAAGCATGAGGGCAGTGGGGCTTGCCCTGCTTTTGTTAGGATATTTTAGCCCTCCAGAAAGACACTTAACAATGGTAACTAAGGAGAACTTCATTGAGCAGCTTGTAATGAAGGGAAAAAATTTGCTGGCAGCAGTCTTGGGGTTGCAAGGTGGAGTGGGGTTGATATTTTGCATTTGATTGATGGATAAGATATTCCTCAGTAGGGCTGAAACCTGAAAGTGCTGGCATGTGGAAGGAAGATGAAGGAGGAAGGGTGCCTCTTTAAAAGCTGTTTCACCTGTGTCCTTGCACTGATCATCATCTATCCAAGGGATTCTGCCAAATTTCACATCACCCCTTTGGCAAGGTCTCATTTGGTCAGTGACCTTTGCCCAATAGCCTGAATGAGCATCCTTGGAGTACCTGCCACCAGCGTGCACACAACCATGTGCAGACACTTTGGTAGCCCCTGAATTCTTTCAGAAAGTCACTCTTTGTTGCTGTTTTTTCTTTCCTCCTCCTGCAGCTTGTGGAGAGACTTTGCAGGATTCAACAGGGAATTTTTCAGCCCCTGGCTTTCCAAATGGCTACCCTTCCTATTCCCACTGTGTCTGGAGGATCTCAGTGACCCCAGGGGAGAAGGTAGGTGCCAAGCCACCACAAGGAGTACTCTGTGCTTCCCTTGCATGTGGTTTTGCCTGTGATGGTGGTTTTAGCAACTGCCAATGATCTCCAACATGCCTGGAGTGCAGGGTTGGAGCCTGGAAAGGCTCCTGGGCACTTCTGCTGTCCTTGTAGAGATGAGGTCAGGAATACATGGTCCTGAGGAGGGAAGAGGTACTGCTGGAGCAGAAGCCCCTCACAGGTCTGGGTTGCATGTTGATCTCTGATCCTTCCTCTCCATGCAAGGCTGAACCCTGCACGGACATTGCGTATCACCCACAGGTGACAATCCGATGAGTTGGATAAAATGTGCCATCAGGCTGGGGGCCCAAAGAGAGCTTGAGGAGCTGTGACTGACATCAGTGGCCTGCCCCTGTCACACAGCATGTTCCTGTCAAGGGACTCCCGCTCCCCACCTTGAAACACTGAGCCCCGCTGTGCATCCATCACCCACCCTGTCCACTTTCTTCCCAGCTCCTTTTGTTTTATTGAACTTCCTGTGGAAATGAAGTCTTTCCTTGATCCATTAACACCAACCCTTCAGGTCTTTCATGCCATACCAGCCCTCAGGAATGCACAGCCTGGCTTGGGAGCTGCTCAGCAGAGTGGCTTTGCTGAGGACCACCCTCGAGACACACTTAAGACTCAGACTTGAACAAAGAAGAGCAGAGCTCATTCATTTTGCAGCAGATGTCTTGCTCTGGGACACAGTTCTGTCTCCTGCAAGCCTCATCAAGTGCAGTGATGAGCTCCCACCATTCACTGCAGGAAGAGCTTTGCCAGGGGCAGAGGTGCCAAGAACTGTCCAGGTTTTGAGATTATGGCACTGGGAGTTTTGCACTGCAAATGTTACTCTAAATTCTCCCTTTGTCTCTCAGCTTCTTCAGAAGAGCTATACTGGATAGGACCCAGCGTCTAAATGACTGAACCACTGGTGTAAAAAAATCCCCCCCCAAAAAAACAACAAACAAAAAACCCAAATTCAGATTAAAAGATTTAATGCTTCAATTTATTTGTTCAATCAAATGCAGCACTTGGTACAAAGTAGCAGGATAGCACTGAGGCATTAGCTTAGAACAGATACTGGGCTTGTAGTATTCATTTGCATAGAGCAGATGAATCTCTTTTTGCTCTCCTAAGTCAAAAAACTGCTGAAGTGTGAATAAAATAAGCAACACAGTTCCAGACTGCACTCTGTACATCCAGCCAGGGCTTTGGGAGAAAATATCTATTTTAATCTAATGACTCAAACTATAGATTTAAGTTAATAAATTCATCAAATCTTGCAAGGAAAAATGCCAGAAGTACACTCCGTCGATGGCTTCCATAAGGCCTATATTCCATGTTGCAGAGGAAGGAGACCAAAGGGATAAAATTTTAATGCTAAGTTCTGCTCAGTAAAGCCACTGAAATCATAATGATGGTGTGGGTGTAATTGTCAGAATGTGGAAACCTGTCAGCAAAATTAGCTATTTCTTACAAATGTTATATAAGGATAGAGACCCCAAACATCTGTGTTTCAGGTCTATGTGCTTCTCCATGATGTTCACATTAATCAAAACCAGTGATTCAATTTTTTATGAAAAATTAAAAAAAAAAACAAAAAAACAAAAAAACCCCACCCAAAACCAAATAAACCGCAACAAATAGGGCTTTTTTTGTAATTTTAGGAACTGAGGAGCAGTGACAGTGCATTATAGGATGGATAGTTCAGTGCTGTCAGTTATCATGTACTTTCATTCTTTTATTAAATTGCTTTTTTCAGGAAAGCTGATTAAAAAATCAGCAAACTGTCCAGCTGCCTTTTCCTGTATACTCACTTAGGCAGCACTGTAGCAGAGGTCAAGCACATAATCTGTAGGGTCTTCCCTTTAAAGTAGCTCCCTTCCCACACAAGTGTGTACTCTGTCCTTTCAGATTATGTTAAACTTCACATCAATGGACCTTTTTAAAAGTCGCCTTTGCTGGTATGATTATGTGGAGGTGCGTGATGGCTACTGGAGGAAGGCTCCGTTGCTGGGTGAGTAGTTGCTTCATTTTAATTGCATTTTGTGTGTTCCTCTTGATGCTTAGGGGGGTAGGTAGGGAAAACAAACAGAAACAAACTTTTCTTTACCTGGAAAGAGCTTCCGTTGAGCCAGTGTACTGGCCATCCGTTAATGTCTCCATCCAGGATGTCAGTGTGCTGTATTTGCATCAAATGATCCCTGCTCCAGTCCCTTTGGTAGCAGAGTCTTTACTCCTTCCTTTTGTGGCTTGAGAAGAGACACAGGGAGGGCATGGCTGGGGCTGAAAATGTGGTCCCTGGAGTTTTATTATTGGGTTTTCCTAAGACCAAGGTAGAACTGCCAGGCAGTGACAGTGAAGCAGCCATAGAGCTCCTGGCCCAAACTCCTGCCATTATTTCTCAAGTACTGTGTTTACAAATACACAAGTAGTCTGTGCTTTGAGCTTCTGTGCTTCTAGCCTAGGATGTCAAACTGTGCAAGGGCACTCTACTCCTGTTCTCCAATGTAAAATGGTGCACTGCAAACAGCTCTTTCTGCCTGAAAGGAAAGAAGTGATCAGGTTGTGTAGCATCACCAGTTGTGTTAGAGATGCTATGCCCCATACTGCAGCTCAGGAGTGGGCTAGTCAGCATGGGGTCAGTAGGCTTAGGAAGGTCTGGGTGCTCTCCTTGGCCCCACTCAACATCTCAGCCCCTGGTACCAGGTGAGGTGCTAAGGCTGAAGCCATGCTGCTTTCCAGAAGTTTCCGTGGGCCTGACTTTCAATGCAGAGTTGGAAGCTGGTTTTACTGCTTCCTGCCTGTTTCAGGGTTGGCAGCATGTATTGCTGTTTTCTGCCAAACATGCATCAGGTAGCATTGCTCCAGCAGCTGTGACCTAGCTCCTCGTTATTTTTTTCTTCTGCTGAGTAATTTAAAGGTATTTCAGAAGCCAAGCACCTCCCTGTCCCCCAGTACAGGTGGACCTGTGAGTGTTTCCATCTGGAAGGAGACACTGCATGAGTGGCCATGGCTCTCACAAGGGGCTGAATGCATGAAATTAGCTCAGAAGAGGCAAACAGACGGCAATTCAGCAGGGGGTAGGGAGGGGATTAGTGTGAATTGTGAAAGTACGGGCTTCTTGCAGGGAGAAAAAAATACATGTGCACTGCATATTTTCCCAGGGAAGTGTGTGAAAATCCAGCCTTTAAATGGTATATAACTTTTTATGAATGGGCCTTTTATCACACTCTGAGGAGTTTGCTCATTCTTGTTCCTCATCTGCGTTTCCTCTCCTTGACACTCCAATTCTAAATCCAGGAGGCAGTTCCTCAGTGATCCTAGAGGAAGGTGCTTTGCAGTGCTGATGTTTTTTGTTAGTATGCCCTTTGTTGAGTGGAGATGGGAGATGCTATTGGTATACTGCAGGGCTGACATGCTGCCCCGGCAGTGCTGGGCAGCTTGGGGATATAGAGGCTTAGAACTGAATAGCCAAGTAAAGCTAGGATCCAAGATAATATTTGGATGGGTGACTTCATAAGAGAAAAAGTTGGTGGTGAAACTGCTGAAGAGAAACAAAGTTTGCAACTCGCTCGTGGCCTGCCATGGAGGGATAGCTCTTGCATCCTTGAAGGTCATAGCCTTTGCGACCTGCCAGCCAACAAGCCTTGAACTATCTGACACATTATTCAGTGTCGGGAACCACCAGTGCAGCCTGCTAATGGGAACTAAGGCAATGTCTTGCAGGTAAGGTATTAAGCAGCTTTTTTTCCCAGTGGAGGTAAGCTTTTGCCTGGTGATGCAATGCCAGGATCCCTATCTCACTGCTGTCCTGACTTAATTCAACCTCTCAAGCTGCTCTCTGCCCCTATCAAATTCCCACTGGGGATTCAGTTGGACAGGGTGCCCAGGCCACATTGAATTTCGTATGTAGCCCTGCTGGTGTCAGCTGAAGTGAAGAACCATGTTTGCACAAAGTCCTCTTATTGCATACTTGGTTCTTGCCCTGTTTCTGTGAGGAGATTGCAGAAGCTTAACTGGGAAGAGGTGAGAGCAGATGACAAGATAGACAGTGTTTTCTCATCAGCATGGCCACATCTTGCCTTTGGTTTGAGTTGGACAATTTTTTCTCAAGTGCAAAATGCTAAAGGAATTTCCAAGGTCTAACAGGTGAAAAGGATGTTTCCTCATGTCACATCTCCAGAAGGACAAGGGATAGTTTCTCACTTTTATTGGATTCATAATTGAAGAGGATATGAATTAACTGGGGGGGGGGGAGGGGAATAGAAACTCATCTAAAAGCACAGGTGGTGGGAATGAAAGGGTGTTTTACATAAGCACAGCTTCTTTAACCACAGCCTCTTTGCTTACTAGAGCCACAGGTGCCTACTATGCTGTGCTGCCCATCAGCCAGGAGATCTTGATCATCTTTTTCCTGCCTTCTAGGTAGATTTTGTGGTGACAAGATCCCTGAACCAGTAATTTCCACGGACAGCAGGCTGTGGATCGAGTTCCGGAGCAGCAGTAACATCCTGGGCAAAGGCTTCTTTGTGGTCTATGAAGGTACAGCCACTAGCTAGAATTCTGTTGCGTTACAATTGCCAGAACAGGAGGCAGGAGGTTATGGGATCAGCAGGAGTTCTGTGTCACCACATGGTTAGATGCAGTCTTCACTCTTGTCTTTATGGGAATTGGCAGATTTTGCAGGCAGCTTCAGCAAGACAAAGCATGGGTCTTCAAATGAGATCATGTCCTTTTTGGGAGGACAACAGGATGGCAGCATGGAGCTATAGATTCTGTTCATACACCACATTCTCTTTCCCATAACCAGCCCCTGCAAGCAGCAGTGCTGGGTATAGCAGGATTTCTTCCAGTAACTTATTAGGCAAAATTCTGTTTTCGATCATGCATTTTATATCACTTAATACAGTTTATTTTGTTGTGAGTTTTGTGTGGGTTTTTTTTTTTGGGTTGGTTTTTTTTGGTAGTATTTTTGATTTTGCTTTGTTTTTTCTCAAATGCAAAGATTGTTCTTTGGCTTCTCCCCTGTATGTTTTACTTACAGAAGATTAGAAATTAGCGTATCAGATCTTCTGCAGGTCAGGTACTTTGGAAACTTGCATGGCATGGAATGCTGAAACCACTTCAGTAGAGCAATGCTACCAAAGTCAGTAACAAATCAGTAACACCCCTTCTCCATAAATGCTTATTTTTTTACACTATTGACTCTAAAATATATTAAAAGCCTTTATGGTTCTCCAGGCAACAGGTGTTTTCTTAGAAGTACCAGTGTTGTCCACAGTATTGACTTTCACTGTATTGGTATCAACACTGTATTATCTTCTTTCTGCAGCCACAGAAACAAGCATGACACTGGAAGCCCAGTGCTCAAATGTCCTATATACTCATGAATAACAGTACCAACAGAGGGAAGTGAAGAAAACATGGGACTGTTGGAGAAGTGAAAATAAAGCATATGAGGATTTCATAACAGTGTGGGGCTAACAAATCTGTTTCACAGGAGAAATATCTGGTTTCTACAGGAATTGTTGCCCCAGAGACAGAAGTAGCTTGCCTGATTATGGGGTTTTTTACATCTCTCCTGAGAAGCAGCTGTTGCCTGAACCATGTGGTTTGTAATACCCCTTTTATGGTAGTTTGTTGGAATTAGAAGTGATCAAACTAGCGTGTCTCTAACAGACTGATGTATTTTGGGTTATTGTGTTGGTGGGCTTGTCAGATCAATTCTTACAGAGGGTTATTCCCCAGTGGTACCTGCTCCAACTTTAGAAGAAAACAACAACAAAAAAGACAAAGTGAGGAATGTTTTGGGGAAGCAACTTCTCTGTTCTTCGCCATGCATGTTAATATGGCATCGTGCTTCATATTGTTAAATGATATTGGAAGAAAATAAGTATTACCTTGTCTACATGCCAAAGTCACTATGAAAACTTTCTTTTCTCTTGATAATTTTCTGTATTTCCTGTTGATGAGTAAATGACCCCTAGAGGCTTAGTAAATATGAGCTATGCTTGCTTCACTTAACTTTTGAGGAGAGCAAATGAAAGCATTTGTGCATCTTGTGGTCAAACTTCCCTCCGACTCTTCACATTTTTCTAACTCTTCAAGACTCTGGCTTTTAATGTAACACTTTCCTGCAATAAACTTCCAATTGGAAAGGTATGAAATCTATGGCTAAGCCTCAGAGCAAGCACAGAATATGACTGGTGGAAGCCAGCTTGTACCACAGAGCCAGTGACAGTCCATTGCATAATTCTTAACTCAGCCTCCTCATGACAGATCAAGTAAGGGGTAGTAAGATTATCAGCACCACTCTCCATAATTCATTTGCTGAAATTGGAGAGTTTCCAAAACTCCTTAATCCCTATTGGCCTCCAGTGCAAAATCTAGCAATGGCTTTTTTCTTCTGTTGTGACTTCTGTGTCTTGGCAACAAGGGTAACTTTTATTTTCAGGAGGGATTGTCCTTAAATGTTCAATTTTTAACAATTTTTGTCCAAAACCTCTCTGCATCACTGTTAGTTTTTCTTTTTCTTTTGAACTTCTCTCCCTCACATACTAAAAAGCAGAAGTATGGTTCAGCACTTTGTTTCTCTGTGCTCTGCTTTACTTGGAGCGCATGTAAATGCTTGTACATCTGAACATTGTTGGGAGCTCTGTGGCTGAGGACTTATTTTTGGATTTAGATTCCTCCAGGTCTTGGCCCTAAAGTTTCAAATAAATGGGAGGAAAGAGACAGAAGGATGTAGCCACATGATGAGAAAATTACTTGATACTAAATGACAGCTAATGTAGTTGAAAGTGTCGTCGTATTTCAGATGCTCCTTTTCTTTCATGAGATTCAAGATGGGAAGATGCTGGTGGTTTTGCCCTACAGCAATGCTGGCAGCCCTGAATTTGTCATCATTATTGTCTTCTGAGGCTCTATCAGCAGGTGTTCTTTCCATTTTACAATAATGCTCTTCCAGTATACTTTGGAGCTCAGCTGAATTTCGGTGTGAACCATGGCAGTGGTAGAGAATATACAGTTTGCTGGCTGACAGTTTTATGGGGATAGAGTTCTCTAAAGGTTTACTTAGAGGTTCTGTCTAGCACCACTTGGAGATCTGAATATATGAATTTAAACTTCAAACTATACTGTGCTCTGCAGATGAATTTCGGGTGCAACTATTTGGTGGCGCATTAGTACTGATTCTCTAGGAAAGAAGTTATCACTGCATTAGTGAATCAGTGCTTTTAACTAGGTCAGAGTTAAGCATTAGCAGCTTACAAGGCAAAACCAAGGCAACGTTACCCAATGCAAGCAATTTCCAGGACACTATAGTGAGACCCACGTCTGAACACAGTGTCTTGTGGGGAGACTCTGAGGGTGAAGATGGTTGATGTCTGGCAGGTGTCATTGCAGTGCCATCTCTCTTGTACTTACTGACAGTGCATTTTGTTTGCTTGACTTTAAACACATCCAAAACACACATATGCCTTCTGTAGACATGCATTTTGTGCATCATGGGGTAACACAAGTTTTAGCCTGTGGTCTTACTTTCGTTAGTCTTGCAGACAATTATGCTGAACTGCTGTTGTCTTTGAGGTCTCTGCTAGTTTTGTATTAAGCTAGATTATCATTAAACTTCCTATTCTTGTCTTTAAACTTACTCATATTTAGCAACAACCTTAATTTTTCATACACAGCAGTCAGCCTGATAGCCTCCTGCTGAGCAGCTGAACTCATGCTTGCTAATGTTGCCATCTTGTGGCTACATAAGATTTGCAACTGGTTTTTATTTGGTTTTTTTTTTTTTTTTTTTTGCCAGTTTTCCATGGTCTTTATTGCTGGCAGCAGGTTTTGAGCAGTTATTAAGGTGACCAGGAGTGTGAAACGTGAAAATTCATAAAAATTCTCTGTCCCAGTGAGTTCACCTTCTACAGAGGTTGGCACAGAAAGACAGGAGACACTGGCACTAAGACAAAATGTTAGATTTGTAAAAACTTCCATGACTTGTATGCTGCCTTTGTGTAATGAGCAGTACTGATACAGATTTGAACAAGGAAAAAGACTATTTATGGAGCAAGCTTTACCTAATGAAAAACCTGCAATCTTGTGGTTTTGCTACTTGTTTTTTATGAAGCTATTTGTGGTGGAGAAATTCACAAAGATCATGGCCAGATCCAATCACCCAATTACCCAGATGACTACAGACCTTCCAAAGAGTGCATCTGGAAGATCATAGTTTCTGAGGGTTTTCACATAGGAATCACATTCCAAGCCTTTGAGGTGAGAAATGTAATTTTATATTATATTGTGAATGTTATTTTGCCTCTGTAGAGACTTTAAAATGAAGAAGAAAGTGGTGTCAATATTTAAAAACAAACAAACAAACAAACAACTGTTTTGAGTCCTTAATAACATAACTTCTTACCAGAAGTTTGCTCATTTTGAAGCCAAGTTTTAAATACAAGTTTTCAAAAACTGTTACTCTAGACAAACAATAGGAAGGGATACAAAATTGTAGATGATGCTATGTAAGGATTCATGAGTCCTTGAATTTTCAGCCTGGTCAAATGAAATTGAATGGTCACAATCCAGGTGTCACTAGGGTTTGGCAGATTGCAGGATGTTTGTGACTCTCCAAGGAAACATCGTGCTCCCAGATGGCAGACAGGCTTTGAAGAGCTCAAAAAAACTTTTCTCCCACTGGTTATAGAATGTCTTACACTTTTAGCTAGGTGTACAGTGATCTGTTTCTGACTACTGGTGTATATGTAAGTCACAGATAAGAATGGCCAGGACCTGGATAAACCCCATCAACCCCATAGACTCTTGTGGCTTGTGTAACAAGCAGTACTGTGCTTGTGTACTGTACTGTGTTTGTCCTGGAAAGGGCTGACACCACCATCTCCTAGCTGTGACCCCACAGCTATTTCATTAACCTTTTTGTTTATAGTGGTTCTACTCTGTTCCTTCCAACTTCTCATGGAAAAGCAGCTTGTAGATAGTCATGGACTGGGCTTCACCAAAAGGAAGCCATGAAAATAGCAGTAGAACTGAGATGTGCCCAGGGCTTGAATGCAGTTTCTAAGGCAGGAGAGCTCAATGGCAGCAACAAGGCAAGTATGTAGTTGTGACCAGTTGTTCGGGATGCTTGTTTGGAGCTGATCTCTAGCCAAAGTCAAACTGGGTAGCTAGCCTAACTCAAAGCTACTCATACTACTGAACTACAGTCATACCCTTTTCCTATTGCAGATTGAATGGCATGATGCATGTTCTTATGACTACCTGGAAATCCGAGATGGCCTAACTGAATACAGCCCACTGCTTGGTCACTTCTGTGGCTATGAGAAGCCAGAAGATATCAAATCCAGCTCGAATAAAGTATGGATGAAGTTTGCATCTGACGCAACCATCAATAAAGCAGGCTTTGCAGCAAATTTCTTTAAAGGTATATGATCCATTACCTCACAAGGTCAAAGTTTGGGACCATTCATTCCTTAATCTACTGTCATCCCAAAGTGATCAGTTATCATTGTATCTACTTGTAGTTAAGAGCTGTTAGACTTTCCAGTACAATCGCCAATACCAAGTTTATATACAAATGGTTTTGGGAGTATAGAGAGGTTTGATGCGGAGGCATAAATATCACCTCCTTGATTAAGACAAAAGGGAAGCCTGCTGGGTCGTTCCAGCACAGGCGCTGATGCCTTGTGTTGCACTGCTGGACAGAATGTAACCTCCACTTACCCATGGCAGGGCACATGTACTAGTACTGAAGGTACTAGTACTGGATACAGAGTGTTCGAACAACTCTCTGCTTAAGTTCTATTCCAAAGGAAACCTCTGGAGGGAAGGTGAATTTGAATGCAAGTGGAATCCCAGAGAAAATATCTGAGTGCTCTAGGAGACAAATGTGTTCCTGAACGAAGATCCTCTTCCAAAAGATGTAAATAAGACTAAGATTTTTCTTAAAAGCTGGACCCAAGACGTGGTCCTTTACCAGCATCCTGCTGAGTTGAACAGAGGTAAGAACTAAGTATCTAACCGCTTGGGAAAATGCCTGCTGGGCTTCTGCAAGGTAGATACTCATGTTTCTCTTGGGTTCAGTGACAGCTTTACAGAAACAATAGTGGCAATGCCAATATTTGGATTGCAGAAGTCCTTTATTTATTCCTACTTTTAACTTCTGTCTCGTGATAAGGGTGTCCTGGTCCATTTGAATCTCTCAAATTTACAGGACAATGAACTCTGTGAAATAAACATTATTTCATGAGCCTGTTAAGAAATACAACAAACAGAGGAGGACTCAATTACCTTTGCTTTGCTTGCTCAGTCACCTCAATTGCTTTTGCTTTGTCTGTCATCTGAACTCACTTATTCATTTACTCCAGTTATAAGGTTTCATAATTTATGGCTTGTAATTCCTAATCCATGCACTTATGCACAAAAGAAAAGGATTAGTTAAGTAAAGTTTGAGAGATCCAAATGGACCATGACAAAAGGCTATTGCAAAATCACTGGCAAATATTGTGGTATCTAATTCCAGACCCTGAATAATGCTCACAGTGCCTAGACATCCTTATTTAAATTTCTCATAGAATCATAGAATAGTTAGGGTTGGAAAGGACCTTAAGATCATCTAGTTCCAACCACCTTGCCATGGGCAGGGACACCTCCCACTAAACCATGCCACCCAAGGCTATGTCCAACCCGACCTTGAACACCGCCAACAATGGAGCATTCACAACTTCCCTGGGCAACCCATTCCAGTGCCTCACCACACTTACAGGAAAGAATTTCTTCCTCA
>JASSUY010013784.1:0-19044 GCA_032466535.1 Forpus xanthops
CCCCAAGTCCTTCTCCTCAGGGCTGCTCTGAATCTCATCTCTGCCCAACCTGTAGCTGTGCCTGAGATTGCTCCAACACAGGTGTAGGGCCTTGCACTTGCCATGGTTAAACTTCATCAGGTTGGCATCAGCCCACCTCACAAGCATGTCAAGGTGCCTCTGGATAGCATTCCTTCCCTCCAACGTTTTAACCAAACCACACAGCTTGGTGTCATCTGCAAACTTGCTGATGGAGCACTCAATCCCACTGTCCATGTCACCGACAAAGATGTTGAACAAGATCGGTCTCAACATTGATCCCTGAGGAACACCACTCTTTACTGGTCTCCAGCTGGACATTGAGCCATTGACCACAACTCTTTGCATGCAGCCATCCAGACAGTTCTTTATCCACCCAGTGGTCCACGTATCAAATTGATGTCTCTCCAACTTAGAGACAAGGATGTTGTGTGAGACAGTGTCAAACACTTTGCACAAGTCCAGGTAGATGACATCAACTGCTCTACCAGTGTTCATCAGTTCTGTAGCCCCATTATAGAAGGCTACCAGATTAGTCAGGCAGGATTTCCCCTTAGTGAAGCCCTGCTAGCTGTCACCAAGCACCTTGTTGTTTTTCATGTGTCTCAGCATGCCTTGCAGCAGTAGTTTCATGAGGATTTAACGTTTCCTGCTGATAAACTTACAAAGGTGTGTCTCGAGCTCATTTTTTGCAGACAGGCTTTGGTTACAGCTCAGCATACGGGGTGATCTCTGCACCCCACTTGATGGGACTTGCCAGACTAAAAGAATGAACTTACAACAACTATTTTTTGTGTTCCTGATACATTTAAGGCAGAAGTTAGAAAAGGTACCAGTAATGCAGCTCAGTAGAAGGCAGCAAAAATCTCTGGAAACATAACATTCTCCGTTGCTGAGTCCCATTCTGTACTTAAACCCTGTTAATCCCTTCTAAAAGACAACTGCAAATACATACATACTGATATGTACCTGGATACACAGAAGGTAAGGAGGGGATGACGTGTAGAACCCCCCCAGGAACAGCCAGATTAAAAAAAACAAACAGGAAAAACAAGCTCTGCTGGATGAACTTCTGATTGTGCTGTTATAACAGGGTGAATTGCTCCTTTAGAAGCAAGAGCCTTGCTCACCTAAATCTGTACCCCCCCTTGTTCCTCTACAGATCGCTATGGATAGACAGGAGGGAAGGAGACCCCAGAAACTAGAGTTTCAACAGGCAGGCTGGCCTGCTCCACTTCATGGAAAATCATTAGTGGATTAGGGGCCTCCAGCAGGCCACAGTCAGCCAAGGATTGGGAGAACCTTCTGTTATGGTTCATTTTGCCAAGAGCCAAGGTCTGACGTCATCTCGCAGCAGCAAGGGCTGAAAGGAGTTGTCCTCAACAGGTGGAAGCTCAGGTACAATCTCAGTAGGGAAACAACATAAAAGCTAGACTGGGGGCTACTGAGGAAGAGACTGCGGGATGTTTCAGAATAGCACACTTCACAGCAGCTAGGTGGGTACAGAGTCACAATGTCCAACACAGGCACATGTTAAAACCCTTGTTCCCTGCAGTGGTCATCTCAGCTTTCCAGTACTGCATTAGACTTCTCTCCGGTCTCAGCAACTGCAGCGTTACCTTCCTCATTGCCACATCTGAACCACTTATTATTCTCATTACATCACCTTCTCATGTCTGTCTTCTAGCTTCTCCTTCTCTGTTTCATCCCGTGTCATCTTGTTTTGTCTTTCAAGCTTTTTCTTTACCCATCATTTCTCATGCCATATTAAAAACTCACCTTTACCTCCTGATCAGTTGTATTGCTAGCCCCTGCAACCATTAGCCCTCAATAACAAATAGCTTCTGCTTTCTCCTCTGTTCCCCCCCCTTTTTGGAAGTTTCTTTCTGAAGGACCTACAGAGCTATTACATTTTTCACCTAAAATAACTCCTTAAAATCCTTCTTTTCAGGGATGCCAACACCAGTTAGGCTGCCAGTGTGCTAGAACAGTTACCAAACAGCCTACAAAAGAGCAAGCTAAAGGAAAAGCCAATCTGGGGTTGAAAAGAAACAAAATGAGGAGAAAAAAAAGAGTACATAGGTAAAGGCAGAACAGAGTCTGACAGAAAAAGTGTCCCAGAGGTTGGGAGCAGCAACGTTAGTGGCAGAGCCCAGGCCATGGGAAATAGAAAGGCTGTGTAGCCTGTTCAAATGATGTGGGAAAGGGAAATGAAGAATGGGAGTGGAAAAGATGTGAAGTATAATTCAGTGAAGATGGAGAAGAACAAATTCAAGGAAATGAGTACAGAAAGGATTATGCAAAACTATCCAACGAACAGATTAAATGCACTGCAGCCACTCATGCACTGGAACCCAACCTTTGTGTGATCAAACTTGTCAATGTTTTTCTTCCTGTAGTTGTAGCCAGAAAGGCCACAGGCTTTTGGTTCTGTATATGGCCATTTCCCATTGATATTGTGAGGAAGCAGTGAGGGACAGCTCTTCCCTTCAGATGGCAGCTGGGAGACAAGTGCAATAACCACATGGCCAGCGTGGCAGCAGCCTGACCAGCCTGGCTCCAACACCACCCATGAAGTGTGATACCTGGAGAAGGTGGCCAGATTCAGCCAAGAAACTAGATCATAAGGCAGAGCCACGGTGACATCAGCTCATGGGGGGGCCCAGCTTGGCTGGGCCATGGGGGCTGGGGACCGGACCTGCGACAGCATTGCTGGGGCAGGGACTGATGGCTCTGAGGGGCTGACATGGGGTCCTGGGCTATGGACAGGGTAGAAGAAATCCACAGCAGCAAAAAGGCCCCAAAGGGGGCTGGGCAGGGATAGTTTGTGCCCTGTTAGTGCTTTTAGGGCCTGATAGATAATATGAAAACAGAGTCCACTCCCTCTATTTGGTTACCTAGTAATGGACTGCTCGGGCTTCTTATCTAAATGCGTAATTCGAGGTCCCATGCACATATCAACTGTCATTTAAACCACCTAAAACTAACCATAGGACTGCAACCTTTACCATTTTCTTCTAGGGAACCTAAGTGAGCCTAAGAAATTTGAAAAGTAGGAAGAAAGGTAGAAAAGAGAGCATGGAAGAAAAGCTTAGAATGTAATGTACTCTTACTACAGTGGCAATGAATGACCGCCTATCAGGCTTGTTTCTGGGATATGGGGCCTCACAAAATCCCTTTGCTTTTCTCACTATATTGATAACTAGGTCTCTGGCTTTTCATGTGTCTTACAGTTCCCTCCCATATTCCTTAGTCACTGCCAGTAATAGCAATATTGTCCTTGCCACTGAAGTCTATGTACCTTGTCTCAACCCTAGATCCTCTCTGTCTCCTCCTGCTTTTCACCTGTCTGTGTAAACTTGATTCATTCATTCCTGCTACTGCACACCAATTGCTAGACTGTTTGTAATAGTCCAGCCTCTTAGCACGCAACCCCTGGCCAACCTCTTGGCTGCTGTTCACCTCGTTATAGCCTTCTTGTATTCCCTCCACTAGTACCCCTCTACCACAACTGATGGCAGCCATTATCTCACTTTCTCTTTCTATACACCAATGCATACAAAATATGTCTCCTGGAATTATTTTCGGTTTTGCACCCATCTCATCAGTTTCTTCCATCATTCTAGTCCAGCTTTTGACCCTCATTTTCAGGATCCAACACTGTTTTTTTTCAAAGCCATACCTCTACTCTCACTCTCCACAACTCTTCCTCTTGTATTACTGCAAAAGTTCCCATGCTCATGTACAAGTACCTACACCAGTGTTTTGGTGCCTGCTCTTTTACAGAAAATGCCTCTTCACCTGAAACATGCTTCCCAACAAACTGTGTGTATTCATTCCTACACAAATCTAGGTTGATTTTTCCTTTCTTTCCTTGTCTCCTCTGTATTGTGGGACAAGTTGTTCAGCAGAAATATTATGTTTAAAATCTGCTTATATGAAACATGTTTTTACATCATACTATGGCACATGCAGTAGCAAATATGAAGAAGTTAGGAAAGAGTAGGATTAAAGTGGTGCATGAGCTAAATCAGAGAGCATAGGGTGAAGTATCTACTGGCTTTTGGCAGCACAGTCTTCAAATTAAAGGGCTTACACACCTCAGAGTGCTATTTAGCACTACAGTACACTCTAAGTTCAAAATAGTCTTGCTGATTCAGCTACAGATATGAATGCTCAAAAACCCTGCAAATCTGTTTTCCAAAGCCTGCTCAAGCACCCAGAAAATGGAGAATGGACAGTCAATGAGTGTCTGAAAAGGTGAGCGCTCCACACCACATGGAAATATTGTGGCAGACAAAGAACTCAGATTCTCACCCTAAAACCTCTTGCTTGACTCACTGCGCACCTTCCCTCATCTGCTGTAGGTAGTGGAGATCCTACTACACACCCTAGATCATCTCAAGAGCATGTCCATTATGTGAAAGGAATGTGTCAAGTTGTGTGGAATATCTTGTTTCTTAAACACAGGTGTTAAAAAAGCTAACGAAAAATGTATTCATGTGGCATCATAACAACATGCACAACAATCACTGTCAGTGGTAAATCATTTAACTCCTTTGACTGACTATGACACTCTAATGGAATAACTGACAGTGGCAGCAGGTTGCTATCTTCTGAACAAATCCAGCGTCTGTAATGATGAGACCTGAGCCTGCCAGACTTACCTGCTGACAGCCATAAAATGGCAACACTGAGGCATGCAGGATGCCATCCCCGGCACTGGAAGAGTTGTCCCTGCTTCCTCTGCTCCCGCCATCAGCACAGCCTCTCTAGTCTTCCACTCCTCATACCCCCAATTCCACCTCCTTGCACCCCACTCCCAAGCAGCTCTCCAACACTGAGTTCCCTTCCTGCTGGTCATAATTTGCATGGACACCAGTGCTTTTCCCTCATCCCCCATCCCATTTCCACAGCAGGTGTGACTCCTTCTTTCCCAGTCTCTGCTTCCACTCCTCAAGCTAAATTTTAACCTGGTCCCAAGTTAACTCTTACCTCCAAAAGCCGTCCTTGTATTGTTTCCAGTCAGCTTGCCCAGCAAATCCTGTTTTCCACCTTCCCAAATGCCCATCCGAGCTCATTCAGATTCTGCTGTTCAGTCTTCCCCATGCACAAACCAGCTCTTTGCTGGCTCCCACTGCCAGACTCCTCCCTTAGTCCCCTCAGTCAGCCTCACAGCCCCCCACACTTCCGAACCCAGCTCATCAGATCAGTCTTTCCTTCTTCCAAACCTCCCACACAGCCACACTGCTTCTCGCTCTCAGCCCTGTACTCAGCTAGTCCCAGGCTCTGCACTTCTGCTCCTTTAGCTATTTTAGTATCTCCCAAACTGTACTGACACATTTTCCTTTCTCTTCCCTCCCACATCCATTTTCACACTACTGATCAAGGCACAGCTTTTTCCTGCTGATTTCACTCTTTGAATCTATTTCACCACTGAACCCCAGCTTTTCCCCATAAAATCTTGTTCATGCTTGCCCTGTTATGTAAACGGATGGTTTACTCCCCTGTGCCACCTCAGTCCAGCCAAGGTTTCACTGGGAATATAAGAGAGGAATCTCCCCTTAACCTCATTTTTTAAATGCTTTTTCCAAAGCCTGCCATTCTTAAAGGAGAGGTCCCTGGAACCGTTTAGGATGAGAAAAAAGAGCATAGTTTCCAAATGTCATGTATAAAAAGATGTAAATTATCTTTGCTCAAAAACTCTTTAAAGTTACCCTTAGGCAGATACCTAGCATGGAAAATTTCTTGAACACTTGAAATTTGACAAAATTCTATGCAGCTACAAACTGTATTGATGTACTGAAAAAAGAAGAGGGCATATTATCACTAGCAAAGACAGAAAATGAATGGGAGCCTCTGTCTCTTAATTCAGGCACCAGAATCCTTGCAGCACCAACTTTTAGCTGTATGTTAAACTCCCCTGTTCTTAACTGAGAAGCACTACAGCAATGGAAAATAGACTGCCAAAAAAACAAATCCTCTATACATTCACTTCATTATGGTGTGATTTCAAATGCTAAGTGATGTCTCAGTTTATTTCTTGAGAGATTCAATGGCAATTTTGAAATATATAAATGAAAAAAAAAAAAAACCAAAGAAAACCTCTGTGACAAAGAAATCTTCCTCTGTGAAGATATGACTATACTCTGAAAATCACTGTAACATAAAAAACCATTAATGATACAATTTTACCCACCCTATCAGAGAACCTCAGTGGAAATTTCTCATTCCTCTGAGTGATGGTAAATAGCAAATAAAGATTAGACAAAGAAAGATTGATACAAAGAGACACAGTACTTTAATTTCATGCCTTGGTCTGCAAAGGAAATAGAGAAGAGGCTTCTGTCTTCTCCTTACCTGGACTTCAAGGCTGGGCAAAGCGTTTCTGCTTCCACATAGATGTTTTCCCAGAAGAGCATCTGAAACACTGTAAATGTAGTATTTGTTTTTGTTTTGATTAAACGTCCACCTAAAAGATGCAAGTGTTTCACTGTGAATGTTTAGGTAAGCATCTCTAGTTGCATATTATAAAGCAGTGTGCTGTGTCTGTCTCTGGGTATAATGAGCAGCATTTAACCACTCCCTGTGTATGGTCTACAGCAGCTGTCAGAGCCTGCCAAACCCTTCAACAGTCGCCTGCCAAGAGGCTGTCTGCTAAACAACCAAGAAGGAGGATGGTTGGGAACATGAGGGTAAAGGTAATTTGGTTGAGAGCAACTGTGATGTGATAATGTATATTATTTTTAGATGAGGGACAAAAGAAAAGATCAATTCAAACCAGAGGGACTCTATACAAGAAGACTCCAATAAAGCCTGGGAACTGGAAGGTAAGTTCTCATGGGAAACACAGCCAAAGCAGAAGGAATTCAGTAGAGTTGGCAGTTCCTTAAAGGAATGATGTTTAGGGTACAAACACAAACAATCCCACACAGTAGGAGGATAGGAAGTATGGTCAGAGATCAACTTGGCTAAGCAACATGGTCTTCAATGACCTGAAACACAAGAAAGAAATGTACAGCAAGTAGAAACCAGGTCAAACTCCTAAGAATAAGTATGAAAGAATAGCACAAGATGCTGAAACAAAGTCAGAGAGGATAACGCACAAATTTAACTGCATAAAGAAATGGGCATAAGGGATAGCAAGAAAACAACTCTGTAATGAAAAGAAAACCCTTGTGATAGCTCACTTGCAGAAGGCTAAGTATATTTTCCATTGCTCTTCACAAAAGGGGGACCAGTAATTACACAACTAATAACTAAAATCAGTAAGAAAGAATTAACCTAAAAGGAAAAGGTCTGAGAATAATTTGGAAATACTGCAGTTCACCTTATCTTCAAATATGCCTGTACAACATGTCTCCGGAAGAGCTCTATATTGGTCATTGACTGTACTAAGTCTCCCTTGATTGTGATAGGAACCTACATCCCTGCACAGATACAGATGGCTATTTTATAGGCAGTTAAATTTAGGTGAAATAGTCCTATCTCCATAGTGACAGCTGGGCCTGAGGAAGTGCATATGAAGATACCTTGAGAACGGAGTGAAGAAAGCTCAGAGCTGTTAGCTTCCACTGCATAATCTCAGAAGTTGTGTGAGAAATGTGTGAAGAGGTGACCACATTGCTTAGATTTAAAAAGCCAAGAAATGAGGAAGAGAAAAATTCTGGGAAAAACACTGTAATTAAAAAAAAACTATTAAAGAAATAGCTTTTAAAGCTATATTGCTTTGTATTTTCAACAAGTTGGCTATTAATTTCTAAAACAGGGCAACAAATCTCTTAAATAGAGAAGCAGAAGGTCATGTATGTATTTTAATTTTGAGAATGTTACTGATATTGAAACTGAAAATTTACATTTTCAAAAGTAAATTAAAGTGAAACTATTTCAGGGAGAGTGCAGACTACCAGGGGTGGGGAGGAAAGAAGAGCGAGGGGGGAAATAACCTCAAACTTTAAGATTAGTTTTTAACCATTTGCTATCAACTCCAAAAATATAATCAGTGAGATTTCATTAGGATCTGCTCTTGGCCAGGTAATGGCCCAAATCATTGATGACTTGGATAAAGAAAAAGTCCTTCAACCTTGTAGATAACAATAAGCCCACATGAACATGTAACACATTGCAGGACAAATTAAATCCAGAATGCTGTTGACAAATGAGAGAAATTATCTGTAGGAGAAAATATGTTTGTTTTTACATGTGTTTAGAAGTCTGAGGTTCTGAGGGGTTGCAGTTGGCACACTGGAGGAAAGGGATGCCATTCAGAGAGACCCTGGCATGTTTTAGACATAAGCCACAACAAACCTCAAGAAGTTCAACAATGTGAAGTGTAAAGTCCTGCACCTGGGTTGGGGCAATCTCAGGCACAGCTACAGGCTGGACAGAGAACTGATTCAGAGCAGCTCTGTGGAGAAGGACTTAGGGATGTTGGTTGATGAGAAACTTAACATAAGCTGGCTTCAGTGTGCGCTTGCAGCCCAAAAACCAAGAGTGTGCTGGGCTGCATCAAAAGGAACGTGACCAGCAGGTGACAGGAGGCGATCCTGCCCCTCTGCTCTGCTCTTGTGAGACTCTACTTGCAGCACTGTGTGCAGTTCTGGTGTTCTCAACATAAAAAGGACATGGAACTGTTGGAACAAGTGCAGAGGAGGTCACAAAGATGATCAATCAGGGTATTGGAGCACCTCCCGTGTGAAGACAGGCTGAGAAAGCTGGGGTTGTTCAGCCTGGAGGAGAGAAGCTGTGTGGAGACCCCACAGCAGCCTTACATGTAAAGGCAATCTCTGTTTTCCTGCCTGAGCACAGTCCCCTCAACTATAACACACCATCAGTATCAGTAACTGAGGCCCAGCATGCCAAAAGCTGTGCTCCTGAGCCCATCTTCAAGTGAAGTGGAGGGTGTAATAAAATGTTTGATAAACTCGAAAGTTCCACAGCCCAAGTTCCAGTACATGAAGCAATAGCTGGTCCTTAGAGGATAAAAGATGCATTGATATTTTCAGATATAAGATGGATTTTTCTGACAATGTGGAATTGTTTTACAGTATCAGTATTCTTATAAGGCTGCAAAGATGAGAGATGTCAATCTAAACTATGATAATTAACAAGAACAGCATCTAAAACTAAGTAACAATTACAATAAACTTCAGCTTTCCCACAACTTCTACCCCTCCAAAAAGAAAAGAAGCAATAGCAGCATCTGGATTTAGGATAACTAATGTAGCCTTGGAAAAGTATATCTACATGAAAGCCTGCAATGATATACTCTGAAAAGATCATAACTTTTTAAATTATTCACTCTGCATTGATTATTATTTTTAAGAGATCCTAGTTCAGCCTGAATATAGCAATACAAAATAAATATGACTTTCAATAGCCCTTTTTACAGTTATTTAAGAAATGGGATATGGTATCATGTTGTATAACCATAATACGGTGACTAACCATACATATGCCTAGCTCACTCAGGGCTTACTCACCATAGCAGAATGAAGAGCGTCAATATGAATGACAGAGGAAGATAGCAGAATCACATTGTGCTGTCACAATTAAATGGCCCTTTTAGAGGTACGTTTTGCTTCCTCCACACAACACATGGATGACTAAATGTATAAAGCATACCTCTGGTTTACATTTACGTGCTTAGTCAAGAAAATCTGCTAATACAGTCGACAAGAGTTTCTGACTAGTGAAGCACTCCTAGAATATGTGAAGCCTGAGGGGGAAAACCCAAGGTGACCCTTCATTTCAATTTTCTTTGTTCCAAATTTAGAACTATTAACAGCTTTCAAAAATCTAAAATTTAAAAAAGATTACGGCAGAGTGTGAAATAGAAACTAGCAATGAATTTGTACTCTCAATAAGCCTTGGCAACCCTTACTTAATTGCTGCAAGAGCTGAAAAACAAAAGCAGCTTACTACTTCTGAAACAGTGTAGTAGAACTCATACAGGCAAAAGTGCTCATAAGTTTTATTGTGAAAGATTTCCAAAGCAGCTTCAGGTTATGACACAAAAGGAAAGAGTATTCTGGAAATAATCTCAATAATGAAATGGAGATAAAAGAAACTTGGGTGCATTTTTGTGCTCTGTATGTTTTCCTGAGTAAATGTTCTCGCACAAGCATAAAATTAGGTTTACGACATCACATTGATAAATATATTTCAGAAGGTCAGAAGGGCAAAAATTCTTCTGCCTTGAGAGCACTTTCTTGGGTGTTGCAATTAAACATTTTAGATAGCAAAGAAGAAACTGGAGATGCTAAATAAGATTGTGTCCTGGGTTTTGATCAAGGCAGACAGAAAAAGAAATACAGAAAATGTAGAATATCTGTGAAGGTTAAAATAATCTATAAATTACAACAAGATTTCTTCTTTACACTACTATTTTAAATCTATTACCTACAAAATAGTTAGCATTTTATCTTATTTATGCTTCTCTTTTATACTGATTATAGACAATACTCAGGTCATAGAAATTAGTTACTGGATATCTAGCTAAAATTTTGTGTGCTTGTTGTTTGCTTTTCACTGCAATGAAGGCAAAATTAAAACAAAATCAGAAACACATCAAAGCATTAACAACTGCAAAATTATGTATGAGTCTGTAGAGATCAATTGAAAAGCCTTTGACATCACTAAACCTGAAGTCAGAACACAGTAGCTTTTAAAGCACAAATAGAGAATAAAAATACTTTGATTTACTAGCAAGCACCTCAAAGGAATAAAAAAATCATATTACTGTTCTAAGAGAAATAGTAAAATAAGAAGAGAAAGTACCTCTACAACATTTTCTGCCTCTGGAGCTTCCTCTGCAGACACCGCTTTGCAGAACTCTGGCTTCAGTTTGCTTTCTGTTTACTTAATGCTTCAGCTCAAATAAAAAGAAGGTGTATCCCTGAATATTCCACATGCAGCACAACCCATTTCAGTCTGTCTTCAGCAAGAGTTTGAATTTTTTTCTTAGCTGTATTAGATCCAAAATAAAAACTGAAGGAAATATTTGGGCTGAGGGACCTTTACCTTCATTTTTAATATTTTCTTGAATTTTAAGTATTTTCTCCATCCAATGCAACTTGTTTATTTGTACTTCAAAAAGGAAGATTTGGAAATCTTTCCCCAGTATCTGTCCTTAACTCTCTTGATGATCACTGGTGGTATTTTGTAAAACATTGTTCAACTCTAATAAACATGTAAACAGAAAATGGGGCTATCCTACACATAGCACCCTGTGGACTGTGACTGCACCTTTGTCATAAGCAGGAAGAGGACTGTATGATGTAAACTAGACTCTCTAAGCCTGACTCATTAAATGTTGACACTGACAGCAAACTGAGCTCACAAAAGCTTTAGATCTGATTTGAGACACAGTAGCTCCCTGTAGTCCCATCAACAGCTCTGCCTAAGCTTGTCTTTCAGTTCATTTCACACCCTTATTCATACCTCAAAACTGAGACTCTGCAGTCAGCAACAGGGTTTAGTTTGGGAAACAAAAGTCAGACTTCATCGCTAGATCACACTGACCACCTAAAGATGTATTTCACTGGTACACACCTATCCAAAGGGAAGGACAACACCCTAAGAGCTTAGTTTGCAGCACAAACCAGATGTGTTAAATTCCTGTAAAGAGAAAAAGTGGTATGGCTTCCATTAAAAATGTTTAAGTGGTTGCTGATTTTATACCTTCAGCAGGAATAGCACTATATTAACTACTGTTCTTTTTTTTTTTTTTTTTTTTAAAAAAAAGGAAGAAAATCCACAGAAGTTCAATGGAATTTGCTCCACAATACATTTGTTTTGTTGCCTGTGATTCATTTATCCTCTGATGGATGAAGGCCAGTTATTGGTTATTTTGGCCAATCACAATTTAATAAGCTTACAAAATAGAATAATCAACTAATGATCTTTGTCCTGTATCCTGTTTGGCAGAGCAACACTTCATCAGCTAAAACCACAGGTGCATCAGTTATACGTTACCTATAAAACTTCATGAGTTAAACTACCAACCAAACCAATGTTGACAAAAATATCACATGCAGGTTAACAATCATCAGGTATGTCTTTACAACAGAAATACCTAGAAAATTATCAGAAGCTTGCTGTCCTTGTCTGCAAGTACAACAGAAAGCCAATCCACACTCAGAAAGCCTAAATTAAAAGGAGTACTAAAAAAGCAAACTGATCTTGATAGAGTGCACTTGGTATTAGGGAGCCTAAGCAGAAATTTCCAGCATATCATGGTAAGTGTCTTTAGCATTAGAGAAATAAGAGGGTTTTTTCTTCCTTTATCTCACTCTCATTTTTTTATCAAAAGCATGGGGATATATATTTATGTTGCAGAAAAGGAACAGCAGATCACAAAAAAGTTTTTCAATTTGCTTGTATTTGCAGACATGAGAGAGATCAGCAAATGCTGATAATACAGAATAACATGGTGCAAACTGTAGAGGATATTTTAAGTCTTTTAAGTAACTTTGCTGCTCTCCTCAGTAGAGCTTTTTTAAAATTCACTTTAAGTTCCACCTGTGATGGGAAAAGGAGAAGTTACAGCAAAGGAAAAAAGTGCCTATGTTTTCAGGTGTGCATCACAGCATCCCACAGTTCCTGCAGGCTGAGAAGTCCTGCTTGCCATACATGCAGTTCTTGAAGAATATAGCTGAAAAATTCTATGACTTAGAAGACTTATTTAGAGAGATATAAAGCATCCAAATATGGATGGATTTTCTCAAAGTTCTATTCCCATTCCTGGAACAACATTGATAACCTCCTGGTTCACATTATGGATGTATGAGAGCTTCCTAGTGAAGTGACCAAGAGCTTTAGTATGGGAAAAAGATTACTTGATCTGATGGGATAAGACACATATCGCACCTAGTTCCTTGAAGAGTTCACACATGATTCAGTTATTGCTTGAAACTGAATCCATGGGTTTGGACTAAACCACTCTTCTTTACATCCTCAGTTCACCTATCTTAACTCACCACTGCTCACATTCTTCCTAATAAACATTTTTCACCTTATTCCCCAGCCTGAATTTGCCTGAAGTCAGTCAGCAGCACCAGAATCTCATTAAATATTTCTACAGGCAGACTGAACAGGCTTCTGCAATCAACCTTTCATCTGCAAGGTGGAAGAGCAGCTGGCAACTTGAAAATGTTCTCATCATAAACATGTTTCAGGCACTTTGATTATTCTCATGACTCTTCCCAGTCTTAAAATCATCCGTAAGGTACAAACAGAAGTATTGAGAGTTGGTGCCAGGAAAGAACACCTATCAGTTACACAGAGAAAACATTCAGCTTCCTTAAGTCCATATTTGAAATGCGTATTTTCCCAAAGTGTAACAAACAGGAGCCTAGAGGGCTGACTTCATACACTCTTGCCACCTGAGGGCTTGTAGCAGGCATTAGTTATTACTCTTTTATCTTCTAAAACAGTGACCTGCAACATAAAACACTGATCTTGCTCTGGAAATATCAAACAAATTCTAGTTTTAATTGCAAAAGTAATGACTAAAAATTAAATCTGTGTATTTTCAATCTGAACAACTAAATTTGGGAAAGATTATCATTAACAAACTCTTACAATAGGAAGAAGTTGTATAAAATTCTATATAGGAGTATCTGCATATGGAACCCTTTACCTCCATTCATGGGCAACCATTAACGTATATACTCTCTTGGTAGCTCAGAGCATAATAATATCAGTTACAAGCAAATCAGTGTATTATTTGCCCTAAGTAAACTAATGAAAATGGATGATATATATTTAAATCGCCTATAGGTACATTTGTAAGTGCAGGTGTGTCTCAAACAAACACAGTCAAACACAGTGATCTTCAGCATTTGATGTGAGGATAAGATTTTCCATGTAAAAATAAGATTACAGTAATACCTCTACATGTTACTGATATGTTTGAGTGCTGAAGCAAATAGATGAAGTGACAGGGTAACCTAATAAGAAGCCAGCAAGACCTCTGGAAGCAGATAGCAGGGTTATTGCTTGGACTGCATTCTCTGCATAAACTCTGTTCGTCTCTGGGTAGTTGATTTGCCACCCAGTTTTTCCATAATTCAAAGCTATTTAAATTTTATTATTTAAATAACTGATACAAAATACATTTGGTTTTGGTATTTTATAAGCAAGTTCTGCAACTGTTGATGCTCTGATCTGGGTATGGAAGAGATATATTTTCCCTCCTGGCAGGGAAAGTAGGGAATGTAGCATACACTTATTACACATGAAGACGCAATATTCATTACATAAAAAACATAAAAAAGAAAAGAAAATATGCAGAGAAACCTCCACAATTCCTCAATTACTATGTCTCAAAAAAATAAAACACATAACTAGATTGTTGCCCTTTACACATCACTTGTTAGCACTGCTTCTTCTCAGGCCTTAATAGACACAGACTTACTCCGCTGTACTCTTTAATTAAATAGTCTGTCAAATGCACTCTCTCCTTTCTATCCCACATTTTGATCATGCCACACATCAATGGCTCTGAAGACCCTGTATGTCTTTATTGTGTTCATCCGAAGTGCAGCTCTCTCTACTGCAAGATTTTGAAACAGGTACTACATTGCAGGTTCTCCTGAAGCCCAGGCAAATTAAATCAACACCATTTCTCTTAACTAGATAATTTCTTCCATCAAAGATACCTGATCAGTACAGTGTGATCTACCTTTGGAAAAATGAATGTTCCACTTTATTGTCAAAACTTAATTGCTTTTTTCCTTTAAAACCTATTCTAAAGCTTTGCACACTCTTGAGTCAGACTAATGGCTCTATTGTTCAGTTTTGGGCCTATTGGATCAGTTTTCCTGCCACTCCTGATTCTTCTTTTATATAGGCACAGTATCTGCTAGAAGAGTAACTGATGGTCCTGTAGAATGCATGGTCTGAAGCAATTGAGCCGCAGTGGATTGAGCATGGCCCATTCCCTACTAGCACCAAAAGCATTTGCATGTTGGGATCTGGGTATCTAACAATCATGCTAATAAGAAAGCTGCATTTTTTTCAAAGGCTTACTTGATCAAAGTGAGCAATTTCCATTAATCAAAAAGAAAAATCAAAGTCAAATCATTTTCCATAGCCCTGACAGTACTATAGCTGTTCAAAGAAAATTCACTATAACTTCACTTTCAATGTGGGCAAAATGCCTGCATTCCCCAGACTTGCACTCAAATACTTGAAGTGTTTTGGCTGGCTTGAAAAGAAAGAGAAATGCATTCTTTCTTCTCATTTGAACTATTTAGTATAATCACAGAGGCTTCCACTTCTGATTTTCTGCTTTATTGATCTTCAAAACAATTTGGCATGTTGGTTAACTCAGTGTTGAATTCTCTTAAGGGTAATATCCCTATACCCAAAGTTCTGTCAATCCCTATGTACACATACTAAAGGAACTGGCATATGCATTTGACTGATTATGGGTTTTCCTCCTTACATAGAATTTGAATTTATTCTTCCTTAATAGAAGTTAAAATATATAAATATGTTACAAAAAAAAAAGAATAAAAGTCGTTTTTCTTTAATGCCCCAAGAGAAAGCCAGAGGACTTATCTGAGGATCTTAGAGACTTTCCTATCTTCAAGTACTGACAAATGAGCAGCACCAAAGACTAAAGCTTTGGCAGGTAAAAATCTCCTAACTACGGTTTCCTTCCTCTGGAAGAATTAACCCTCTGGATGTGGAGTGATTGCAGTCTCTGTGGGCTATTTTCTCCTTTGCTGTATGCCAACAGAGATCAAAAGAGCATCAGCAATCAATGGATACAGCTGCTCGTCACAGATATTCAAAAAAACATTTGTGCAATGTTTTTTATGCTTACCAATACACAAATTGTGTTTATTAATTGGCATGTAGTTTTGTAAGCATCTTGTTCAAGCCTGGATATAGCAAGCTTACTATAGCTATATCCTGAATAAAAGCTTCCTGTAAACTTCAGAAGTTCACATGTAAATTTTGTTTCTGCCTTTCTGGGGTATTTATATCATGATCATATATGTAGCTATGACTGCTTTACTTCAGCTTCATAACATATACTTTCCACCATCCGTTTGGTAAACTCTTAGTTAAATAACTATCTATCACATCTAAAGTTCCTCTAAGATATTCTTACAATCATTGTGTTAGAGGAATGCTTCTGGGTTTAAATATGTATCCAAAACCTCATTCCTGAAAGAAGTCACACATTTCAGGGTAGCCAACAAACAGGTAGAGCAAGAAACAGTGCCAAACATATAGCAGGAAGTATCAGATAAGCTTACCCTTCTGCTAGCGTTTGTTTCAGAGAAAAGACCAAGAACAATAAGTTTCAAGAAGTTTTTGATTAAATCCTTACGGGCAAAGCAAACCTGATCAAACCCCTGCTTTACTCATTTTTCTATAAAGAACTGTAAGCCTCCGTATGGGATCATTCAATAAAAACCTTTGGTTTATATTCTAACATTGTTTTAAGGATTATGAATTTTTCATGTTTCCTTGCAATTAGGGAAGAATAGATTTGTTCCTGTACCTTTCTTCGTTCACTTTAAAATGTATGTATGTATTTTATGTGATCTCCAATTCTGTATTGTACTCCAATTCTTTATTGTAACACTTCAGTTATACTTTGACTTTTCTAAATGAGCAATTGTACCTATTCTTTATTTGTTTACTCTTTCTCATGGGGACATTGCAAAAGAAACCTCCTACTAATTAAATAAAGACTTTCTACAGAAATATTTCCAGACATTTTTATTGTCTTTATTCTCCTGTTTAAATTTTGAGATGTAGCAGTCATTAATTTTAAGTAGAAAAACTAAGCTAAATAAAACACAAGAAACCCAAGATGCAGTTGTCTTAGGGAAATAGAAACACAGTTCAAATAGCACTGTGGCAATTAATGAGCTCCTATATGATTTTCATAAGCAACAGTTTTCTGACTGTTGACTACTGATACAGGTTGGAGTACACAGATTTGCTTATTATATTCCATCATCAGCTACTAACATAGAAAACCTTTAAAGTTTGCCGGGGAGTCTTGCAATGATTTAACTTCACATTTGTTCAAGAGTGCGGCATGTTCAATGTTAATATATTTCACTCTGGATTCTTTTATCATATTTCTCAGGATTATTCATTGAAGTGGTGAAGGAACACACAATGGTCTATTATTCCCAGATGGGGTTGGTCATCTCTGGCATAAACATTTTCCTGTTCCCGTCACAGATCTTTCCAGTGTACCTGAAAGACATTCACATCCACATGGAATTTCCCTGCATTACAAGTGCCAGACTGCAAACACAGAAGTTACTGTTCTGCTGAACTGTTGATATTACTCAGTAATACCTGGCATTTCTACTAAAAGGCTGATAAAGCAATGAAGTTGGATTAAATCTCGGTAGATCTAAGAAACAGGTTTTGACTCAATGATTTTATTCCTGGATGAGTTCGTATTTTTTACACTGAGCCTAATACTTCTTGCTCTGCAGTAGCACCTTTGACATTGGGGAACCCTGGGACACTTTCTCAAATGTAAACCTGAGGGTGCAACAAATCAATTATTTAGTTGTCACAAAAAAAAAACAACATTATAACATGATTCAACTGACATTGCATACAATGCATAACTGTTATTACAAAGGACATTCTAAGGCATGGCATGCTAACTGAAATCTTTAGCATACATAACTTCTAGTCATGTAAAATCTTAGCTGTAGTGCTGTAATAGGGACAATCTTCACTTAAGGAAAGAGAATACAATTAAGAAGAGCAAATGTGCTTTAGCTTGGGTATATCAGGGCAGTTAAGTGTGTCAATATTAGCACAAATGTGTTTTCTGTTCTTCAATAAATGAAGAATACGGATGTTCCTCCATATGTCATGTGTCCATGTGTCATCATCACAGAAAACGAAGGAGACAGGAAAGAGCTATTGAAATAATGGTCAGTTCTCTAAAACTTCATACTACAAGTAGTTCTCACTAACTAAAATATTAACCTTCTTTAATAATGACTGCATCTCAGTGTGTTTGCTGGATGTTTGCATCACAAGCAAACCAGGACTGAGAGGAGATTCTAGTACCAGACTATAAGGCTACACTCTGAAGGGTTCACATTCTAATAGTGAGACCTTGGTAATATACTCCTGCACTGCAGCATTTGGGGAAACAAATTTGACACGATTTCCTGACATTATCATGTTTTGTTCAATTTTGGACACAGCACTTCATGACAGATTCCATGAAATCAAGGAGGACTCAGAAGAGAGCTTTGGCTTTCATTTTCTGGAAGGAGAAAGGGGTGTCTTTTTGCAGAGAGTGTTGTTCTTAGCCCCAGCTTACACTACAGCCCCGGCTACAGCTATAGCCATGTAGCTGCAGTACAGCAGCAGCAGAGCTGTCTCTGGAGAACCATTATTACTTCCCCACACAAAGAAGATTTGTTCTGCCCTGCTATCCTACAACAGGGGCTGAGTCAGTTCTGCATGGAAAGTCTATGTGCACCCACACATGCACACCAGGGTTGCTGCTTTGTCATGCTTGATGATGAATAGCACGCAATAAGTGCATCAGTGGCCAGGGACAGACAAGAACAAGGACTTTAATCCTTGATGCAAACAGCTGTTACTAGAGTGCTTCCAAAACCTGAAGCACACATTAAGGAAAAGAAAGCTTCCCTTTTTTTCAGTGTTATGAGCATTTCTTAATCAAGTCAGGGGTCATAATTATGCCAAAGTTAACCTGTCAGCACACTAAGATGATCATCTTGTCCTGTACCTCTACAGGTGTGAATATACCACCAGGTGTATTATGCAATAGGTGAAGAGAATGCATTTGTCAACTAGGCAGAAGATCTGGGATACGCCACTGTCATGGGTTCAGCAGCAGCAGTCATTTTTCTTGAAGTAGTAGCTGGTGTAGCACTGTGTTTTGGATTTTTGGCTCGGGAACAGTGCTGACAACACCAGTGTTTATAGTTATGGCTTAGAATGTTTAGGCTGGCCAAGGACTTTTGGAGTTTCATGCTCTGCCAGGGA
>JASSUY010013788.1:0-14483 GCA_032466535.1 Forpus xanthops
TTGGACATAGCCTTGGGTGACATGGTTTAGTGGGAGGTGTCCCTGCCCATGGCAGGGGGGTTGGAACTAGATGATCTCAAGGTCCTTTCCAGCCTAACTATTCTATGATTCTAAGAGAATGGGCAATGGTTTTGACACTCAAAGAAAATAGGCTTAGACTGGATATAAAGAAGTAATTCTTTTACTTTGAGGGTGGTGAGGTGCTGGCACAGGTTGCCCAGAGAAGCTGTGGATGCCCCATCAGGTTGGATGGGGTTTTGAGCACCCTTGACCTAGAGAATGATGTTTCTGTCCATGGCAGGGGCTTGGACTAGAATATCTTTAAAGGTGCCTCCCAATCCAAACCACACTGTAAGTCTATACTCCACTATTTTAACATATATTTGTTACATATTTTAATAATGTACTTTAGAGAAAAGCCACAGGCTCAAAGTTATAAAACCCACAAACAAACACAGAACCCACCCCAAGAATTTTGAAAGCAAGGACAGATGAGGACCTCACTCCAAAACAGTAGCAGAGACACAGGCAGCACACTCTTAGACCTGATAATATACACCACACCAGTCACCAGATGGCCTGTCTGCAACCAGCCATGAAAAACTTACTGTACAGAAGATTTAAACAAGGGCTTCCCAGACTGCAGACCTATTTGCCCTGCCATCAGACAAACCTTAGTCCTGTTTCAACTTAAGAAGGCTGAAACAGAGTGCATGGGCAGATTTTCTATTGTGTCAAGTTTCACAGACATATCTTGATTTTCTTCTATTCAAAAGGCATACTGACATGGAAAGGTTGAAAAAATGATGCTTTCATTAAGATACACTTCATTATTCTCTCAACCACTGCAGTAAAACAGAACTTTTACTTCAAGGAGAGACAGTAATACCCACAACAGAAAAGATTTAAAATGTTACCCTCGAATGTGATCAGCACCACAGAACCGAGGATCACACAGTTCATGCTCCTCTAAGTAATGTCAGTAACAACAGCTAAAAATACAGCATGGAGACCACAGAGTCATGACCCAAGACACTCTAAATAGCTTTTAAAAGCTAACATGTTTCTAATAAAAGTGTTAAACAGAACAACTTTATCTAAATCGATAGCCAGCTGTACTTAAAAACTATGACCATTATGACTTGCAAACAGATAGAATCCTATCAAGCACAATTACCCCCTTTATACAAAGGGCAAAAGCATCTAGATAAACCACATTAACTGTCAAATTCTCCAAATGTGGCCACTTAAAAGTGACTGAACTTTCACAGCTGATGCAGAGTTCTGGACACCTTCTTTAATGATTGTCATGACAGCATCTTTAACAGCACTAAGGGCTAGGAGTCAAAAGAAAAACAGTTTTTATAACTGTTACTTGCAGATCAGAGCAGAATTTATAGAAAAAGGGGAAAATATATGCCAAGCAGCCTGTTAACTCATCAGGGACTGTAGTGATAGGACAAGCAGAAATGGGTTTAAACTAAAACAAGGGAAGTTCAGGTTAGATATAAGGAAGAAGTTCTTTACTGTGGAGGTGGTGAGGTACTGGCACAGGTTGCCCAGAGAAGCTGCGGCTGCCTCATCCCTGGCAGCGTTTAAGGTCAGGTTGGCCAGAGCCTTGGGCAACATGATCAAGTGTGAGGTGTCCCTGCCCATGGCAGGGGGTTGGAGCTTAAGGTCCTTTCCAACCCAAGCCATTATGTGATTCGATGATTTTTCATTACATAAACAAGACATGCAAAAGTATGGAAATTAGTATGAAAACCTTGACAACCAGTAGGTAGCAAGAATCTCACAGAAGAGGAGGCTTGGAGGAAGGAAGATGGCTACTGGAATATCAAGAAGGTGTGGGAAGGAAATATAAGTAAATGATAGCTTGATGTATAAAAGAAGGCTACCTACCAGTAGATACAGACCTCTAAGAGGCATAACTCCATGTGCACAGTCACAACCTGATTAGGCAAAACATCCAAATGGGCAAGTACTGCATGTCAGAATCCTAAACTAAGGAACACCTTCCCACATTGGAAACTCTTTTAAAGAGTTCTCACAGAGACATGTGTCTCTGGGCTCAATTACCAAGAAGTCTCAAGTTCCCTTGTCCTACCCACACTGATAAATTGCAGACAAACCATCCAACTTGCAACTGTTGTCCCTCAGGTACCAGAAGCAGTTCTATCTGCCTTGCTATTCTGAAAGCAATGCAGCTTGAACACTCTTTTTAAGAGTATTTTGGAAAAAAACATAACACATATAAACACCTGACAGAACAATCTTCTACAACTCATAAAGCATTTGAAGTTCATTGGAAAGATCTGATGCCATAAAAATATTTTTAAAACCAAAAGTCAGCCCAACTACTACAATTTAGGAAAGACAGAGGATAAAAGCTTTCCAAGAAGGAAAGAAAGAAATGCATTGATGAAAATTCTTCAAGCAAAGCAGCTTCTTCTGACCCTACCAAGCAGTTAGAATCACTGAATGGAAAAGGAATACACAGCTTTACAAATGCAGGCAAAACACGTCCTGTTTTATAGTGTTGGCTGAACCCATCTGTGTACTGGGGCACAGAAAGTTCTTAAGGGTCGTGTGCACAGGTTTGGTACTGACCTACACAAACCATCTAGCTACTGATCTACAAACTTTGCTCTTTCTCTGAGGTTTTTCTTATTCACAGTAGATGACTGAAAGGAGCATGTTCCAGTCCAAGTGAGTTATCCAGAGACATGAATGTTCCCAGCTGAAAAGATGATGTGGGACTGCTCTACTCAGTGTTTGAAGGTTTCAGTGATCTGAGCTCTAAGCAACAGAAACACAGATTTCTGTAAAGGAAGCATCCTTCAACATGCTGCTGAGCTCGCACTACAGTAGGAACTACCATGACTACTCCTAACCGTTCTAACTTAGGTACTTAAGCTGCTCCTTGGCAGAAGTTGAAGAACACATGCAGTTCAGATCTCTCTTGTGAGACTTCTTTGCTACAGAAACACAAACTTTTCCCCTTTCTTATGTCTGGCAGCATAAGAAAGCTATGCTCTGAGGGCCTTCACAAAAGAAGGCTGGTAGGCTAATAATGCTGGCCTTGACAAAATTCAGAAGCTGCCTCAAAAATGATCAACCTCAAGGTTGATCATTTAATTATATTTATGCCTTCTTTTGTTAGGACAGAAGCGTATAGTAACAGGACTTGAATCTCACCACTGCTCTGAAATGAGTGATAGCTGCTTACAAAGACTGTCTCCCTGAAGAGGTGCAATAGCAACAGTTTAAAATGCTGGCTTGTACACTGAGGAATAGGATCACTCCCTGAGGGTAGAATCCTTACTGAGCTGTGAGGAAACTCCAGAGGAAGACTTAAACCTGGCAGATTCCAGAGGCAGAAAAAGGCTCACTGCCATCAACACAAGGTTAGTTTGCTACAAAGGAGAGAGAAGGGCAAAAGTATGTGGCTTCTCCTTCCCTTTGGGCCTCCTGTAACAGACCACGTGAATCACTTAGCAGAAAGGACTGCTTGCAGTTGATCCCACTGCAGGTGGGGGGCTTGAAGAGTGTTGACAGTAAAGAAGGTGAAGCAGGTAGGACTTGCTGAAAAATAAGCTAGCAATTTCTTTTAATGTATACACTGGGTTTTCTGCTTTGCCACTAACCTGGTCTTCCAAAGAGAAAACACTCCTATGACAGAATATTCACAGATCCCAGAATGATGCCAGACATAAAGAGCCAACAAATATGGGGTTTTCTCCTGCTTATTTTAAGAGCTGTGGGCTTAAAATCTCTGTAATTTGTTGATATGTATAAGGTGCTTCCGTAAAAGAGAGCAAAGACACATACTCCTACTGTGAGGGTGGTGAGGCGCTGGCACAAGGTGCCCAGAGAAGCTGTGGCTGCCCCATCCCTAGCAGTGTTCAAGGACAGGCTGGACGGGGCTTGGAGCAACCTGATCTAGTGGAAAGCATCCCTGCCTGTGGCCGGGGATTGGAACTAGATGATATTTAATGCCCCTTCCAAAGTAAACCACTATGATTCTATGATATGAACACCTGAAAGTGCATCAAAACTTAAGCCATGAAATATGGCTGGAAGCCTGATGTTTTAGGCTTTAGAAGGGCCATGAAATATAACGGATAAACCCACACAAATCAAAGACAGACGTAATATATCAGAAGACATCAGAAAACCTATTACTTAATCTGTACCTGGGATCAGGCTCCAGCCTCGTTAAAGTATGTGAAGAGGTCACAGCAATGATACTGCTGGACCGAAGAAGTCCATGGTTGCAGGTCTTTGGGTACATACAACCTTCCAATCTAAGCATGGCTTTGCGTAAGTGTTCAGAAATAGAAGTATCCAAACATTTTTAACAGAAGTTTCAAAGTGGGATAAAATCGGTTTGATGTTTTTCAGTTTCTGAGAAAATGGTAAGACTGTAGCTCTTTTGTAAAGTAAACCTACAGCCTTGCAGGACAACCGACAAAACCATTCTTCTACCTTCCTGGAATTACAGAACACCAAACCAAGTTATAGGCATAAGAAGCTAGGGACTTGACATTTTAGGTTTACTCGAGTGGATAGAGCTTTTGAAAACACCTTGATAAACAAGCATTTCAAAGCTCTAACAAATTGGTCCTAAACTGGCACAGCACAGAAACAAGCTTTAAAGACACTATAAGAATTTGGTTACTTTAGACAACTTACTGCTGTAAAATTAGTTTGCAAACCACTGAGAAGCCAAGATTCTAAAAAATTCTTCTATGCAACATTTGCTAGAATACATTAAATTTGACAGATACATTCAAGTCTTCTTACCTCTTGTCCTGAAAGGTAGTACGCTGCTAGAAGACCGCCAATGAAGCGAATATTGACCTCAAAAACAGATACTTCGGAATTCTAGAACAGAAAGAAAGAGTCAATATTTAAACCAATTCCCTAATCAGCAATGGGGAAATAATCATCAAAGCAGAGGTCTTAACACCAAATCTTCTGGGTTTACAGGATAAAGCAGAATAATAATTAGGTAATTCCTGTAATGCACTTTCTTAACCTGAATTACGAATGTACAGTCTTAAATTCAGAACTCCATTTTAACACAGTCTCTGACTAGGAATAGCCTTTACGTATTTAATGATATGACGCAGAGTAATGTGACACCACCGAGAAACTCAAGAGAATAAACCATTTTACTGCCTTCCTCCACACTAATATCATCGGGCTAAATTCACCAGTACCTTGTGACTCATTTGAACCACTGAAAATTAAAGAGGGACTAGCTTGTTTTTACACCTTTCTGGCTCCCTCTGCACCCCATTCACTCGTTTGCCTGCATATACCCTATCTGCCTCCTTCATAAACTTCTAATTCAAGCCATTAAACACAGAAATGTAGTTATCTTAGATTTTTAGATAAAGGAGACTTCTCTGTTCATCCAGAAAAGTCACTACAATATATGCTGTACAAGTTGACCCATCTATTATCACACAGATCAAATTTATGGGTGTATCTTTCTTTTCACACTATTTCTGTGGCACTTGAAGTTATATTGTGCATTTTGCTTGTATCCAAAATAAATGTACTTTGCACTTATTACATATTTCAGAAAGATTTTAAGAATGCTCTAAAGAGTTCCTCAAATAGCACTGATGATTAGAAGTCTGAAGTTTGAAATACTCCCAAATATAGGTTTTCAGTAAAAAGATATTTTTATTCACATACAGGTGACACAAGAAAAGTATCGACAGTGCAGCATATTCTTCCACTTAATACCTGCGCAGAGCTCGAATCACAGAAGCAATAGTACAGTGTAGAGGGAAAAAATTATTTGTATTTCCTAGTAAAGGAATTCAAGAGCAACAGATTATATATTTATTTATAAACTTCAAGCCATGTAAGGAAATTACCCAAGTCTGGTGTATAAGACAAGTCATTAACCTTCAGAAGTGTTCTCTGATACACAGGAAGGTGTCATTGAACTTTTAGATTCTTGGAATACACAGTTTGATTGTAAACCTACTTTGAGGACAACCTTCCTGGTCTAGTGGACGGTGTCCCTGCCCATGGCAGGAGTTTGGAACTAGATGATCTTTAAAGGTCCCTTCCAACCCAAACCAGTCTGGGATTCTATGATTTTGTGCAAATTTATCTTGAGACAACCTTAAATCAGGCAAAAATTATGGAAGTAATTTAGTTTACCCTCATAATGGTACCATTATGCCCATGCTCTCCAATATACAGGACCTGCAGTTTTAGACAAAATAATTATCTGGCATTAACTGCAAAAGCAGAGTAGAATTTCTTTCGTGTTTGCCAGACAGTCAATGCATAAAACAAAAGGAAAACACCCAAACAAATAATTTCTGAAACAGAAGATATAACATAAACCCAACAGGAAGCATCTGCTCAATTCTGACTGTATCCCAACATTTCATTTTGTGTATTACTGGGTAGAACCATAGGGAAAGTCCAAGGATTGAAATACAAATTGCACCACAATCTGGTGACAGTCCCTGAATCAGTAATAAGAACACTAATTGAGAAGGATAAAATTGAGACATTTCTTCCATTTTAACACTTCCCAACTCTGCACACAAAAAATTGCTGTATGATCAACTAGGAAATGTTTTTGATAGATTCAGAACAGGCAAATTACGAAGATCCAGATGGCATTCTTCATGTTAAAACATCTTAAGGACAGGGAAGAAGAAAAGATTTGACTGGTAGGTAATTTATACACTACGGTTTGGGAAGAAATTGTCTTTTACAGCTCAGTTACTTCCAACTACTATGACCTAGTAAAGCCTCATTTCTGCCTTCATTTCTGACACCTTGTTGGCACTTACTGACCATTTCCCCTCTGTTTCACTTTCCAATTATAAGTTGGACTTTGGAAATACAATATATAGATACATCTTTGCTTGTAATTTGAAGTGTGAAAGGGTTGGGATGTTGCACACACAGAGAACTTCCCTAAAGCTTACACTGATACTTTGAATCCTAAGTTTTTTAAGTTCCAGCTGAAAGACTTCTTCTGTCTCCCTCTCACGTGGAACACTGTGAAAAAGACTAGGGAAATATTAAGGACAACTCTACTTACCACACTGAAATCAAGGTTTTTGTCAATCCACTCTTGTCCTTCTCTGAATTCATCGTGAAGCCCCATGATATAAAGAGTATCCAATGCATCTACTATGGTAGCACCCATTTGTGAGTTTCCTGCACACAAAAAGAAGGATTTCTATTGCAAGTGATTATTTTATTATTTTTCTTAAACTTCACAAGCATGAGAAAATAACCCAAGCAGTAGTAAAGCAAAGTTACAACAAAGCTGACAGCACAACAAATCAAAATGAGTAAGGAATCAGCAGCTACATAGGAGGATAACACTCCTCTTTCAAAGCATCGATCCTCTGGTACAATTTGGCTTCTGGGGACAAAAGGACAACTAAAGATAGAAAAAAAAACCCTCTTTTCATCTTCTTTCCTGACTTGAGCATGAGCAACTGTACTTTGGCATAAAAAAAGGACAGAAGCACATCCAGCTTCAAAAAGCTATCAGGAATTCTAGGACAGAAGTGTTAAGAAAAAAAAGGTAAGCATATGCAAGATAAAGCAAGCGGTACTTGCAGTAATGCCTTGCACTTCCCAACACTGACTACTGAAACGGTAATTACAGAAGCTACCAAGTCCCTAAAGCATGGTCTGATGAGCATGGACACCCAGACTGGCTTGACTGATAAGGCCACAGCTCCAAGATGTTCCTTCACATCACTGCCTGCAAAGGACATCCACTATAAGATGCTGATGGATTCCTCAACTGCCACCATTTGAAGTGTAGCATTTAAAGCCAAATAAAAATCAATGGTGCTTTACTCTAAAATACTCTTCACTTGAAAAAGGGGCAATTTTGGGGTGATTGATGAGTGACTCATTAGTTTGTACAAAGGAGACAAGCTGAGGAGATGGTGAGAGACAGCCTACATTAGCTTTGACCTCCTCAGTCCATCTCAACCTAAGCTGTTGCCTTTAGTAGGCAGAGGTCTTTGTTTCTAGAGAAAAGCAAAAATTACCATATTTTGCATTTATTTTCATGGTGTGTATGAAACTTCCTATGCACTAAAGTATCAAATTTAACTGTTCATACCAGTATTCTATAAAACAGTACAATAACTTTATGATTAGCAATTTAATGACAGTAGTCTCCTGGCAAGTTAAGCCAATTTTATTTTTTAATGTGCTTTTCATCCACAGCAAAATCTCTACAGTGCAGTGTTCCTGCCTGTCATATGTATTCGTCCATTTCTGCGTTTTACATGTTTAGAGGTATTTTTTCTCCTCAAGCATAACAATAACTGAAGCCATGGCCACCACTGCATTTCCTTTTGCACACCTAAATGACTGATACTTACATGCAAGCTTAACTCCATTTTCAGGGATTTCTTTCCTTGAATAATAAAAATTAAACAGCCTCTATGACAAAGTAATCACCAACCAATTTCTTCAGAAATAGCCGTGCATCTGTTTTAATTTAAACTAGATACAGAAAGCATAAAGTCATGATATTTGTTAAGAATACTCAAGTATAGCACAGGATACATTACCTTTCACAAGATTGGCCACCAGGCATATCTACAACTCTCAGGAAATGAATTGACTGTGGTGGGGTAAGTATTGTAAGGTTGAATGCCTTCACCCAAATAACAAATGCCACTGCTTGTGCTGTAGTGGAGGTTGCTTTGAGCAGAGCTACAGCATGCATTTCACTCTGCACCTTCTCATAACTATTAATGTGACAGTAACCTAATTAATCATTTTAAATCCACAAATCAGACCATGACACAATGACTAACCTCAGTATTAGCCAACAAGGCATTTTTGACCTGGAGCTGGAGTGTGTTATACTGCTATGGCACTCAAAGCAATTTCTGTCCCTTTATTTAAATCACACTGATATTGGTTAATTTCCAAGTACAGAAGGTGTTTGAACAAATAGGGATAATCATGAAAGTTCCCCTTGTAATAGTTTCAAAAAATAAAAACTTTTTTACTTAAACACAGTTATAACCACATCAGTAAACTCTCATATTTGACATCTAGCATAGGGTGTAGAGAATACACTGCACGGGCATGGACTGGTGTGTCATTGTCCCTCCAGTCCAGCAGAGCAAAACAGACTTGGCTCAGCATTTTGTGCTCCTAAGAGTCAATTAAAAGCATAGATACATACTCTAAGATTTGTCTGGGCTACGCTTCGGTATTTTTTTCAAGCTCTCCTAGATGTCTTTTTGTCCCTCTCTCTCATCTTTTATGTCTATATTTCCTAGACCCACAACCATCCAACAAAACACGTGTATGTGTGAACAAAGCCCCTTCTACTCACACTTCTTATACGAGCAGCGATGGGTGCCCGTTTCTGAAATGCAGATCAGTATGGTTTTAGTTCCTAGACTCCATGTGAGAGCTCAACTATTTCTTACCATGGTCTCCTAAGGATCGCATTTATATCACACCCCATAATAAATTATTTCTCACTCATAAGTAGGCTATTTCAACCAAATTTGGTTTGGTTTTCCTTGTTACCTGCAGACCAGCCTGCCTTCCTTGAGGAAAGTACAGAACAATCTTTGGGTTTTAAGCCTTCTTGGTTGAACACATTTCCAAAATGCCAAGAGATGGCAAGGCAATATTTTGTAACAGACTGTCTACCCAGTCTTCTTCTTTTAGTGTCAATTAGGCAGCACAAAGCATGCTAATTCCCTCCTCTGGGCATTGAGGGAGAACAATCCAAAATGCAGAGTTCGTACCCAGAAGCATTGTGCCTACAAGAATAGAGGACATAAGGCAACAGAAGTCAATGCATGTAACACCTTGGCTGGCCCATGTTACAAGACAGGTATAATTTACAGTCATTTGCAGGCTACACAAGTTTGGGTTAGAAAGTAAAATTAATGAGTTGCTCTCAGCTTCTGTCATGGAGAACAGTGTAGAGAGGATGTCATTCTTAATTTGTTTCTAAATAACAGCTTCCATGAAATCCCTCTGTACCTGCTGAGGTCCATGACTTCACCAGAACAGGCAGCGATGTCATTGCTGTCTCACTCCATCTTAAAAATACACTGCACTGATAGCAAAAGCTAAGGCAGGAAGAAACAGCAAGTGTTCAGTGACCACTGGTCTGCATTAGAGTCACATGTGATGCTACAATGGATAGGCAGCTGTACTTCCCCCTCCTAATGTTGATACAAACCGTTCAGAGTAAAGTCACAAAGAGAAACCATTTTCCATTCATAACAGAGTATGGGTTTTCCCCTATTGCAACCATACTAAGATTCATCAGTTTTGCCCTAAAGGAGAAGAGGAAAGTCTTCCTGGATTTAAACTGCAGCAAGTGTCATTTCTAAAAGTCATTAAGTAACTCTAAACAATGAGATAATAGTACACACTGCTTACTACCACCTCAACCAGTCTGATCTATTATTGCTCTAAATACAGAGAGAGCAGATGTCTCATTGTGGTGAAAAAGGCTATAAACCAATTAAATTATAACAGAAAATAACACTCCTCCTAGCAGAAGGCACTCCCTCCCAGGGTCTGCCTCTATTCGATACAAAGCCTCAGTTGGTCACGTTGAATAAAATAATAACTGATTCCAAAAGGGCTCAGTTTTACAAATGTCAGATTAGGAAGTTTCCTTTCTATTTAATTATAATTCTAGTTGATTGAGCTCCAAATTTAATGAAGTTTGCCTAATGAATGCAATACTCATTCTTCTAAATAAACCAGAACATCCATCATGAGCTAATGGAAGGAATTTAGCAGTGAAATAGCTGAACTATTAACAAAATTGTGCACACTTTCATTAAGGTAGAGTATCATTCCAAAGGACTGCAAAATAGTAATTCATATTTATATTTAGGTACACTTCAGTTTCCTGGGATTAAACAAACAATATCTTCACTTGATAGCACATAAATCTACACTCTGATATATCTAACAAATCATATGACTAAGTGTAAATAGCAGGGCCATTGAAAGAAAAATGGTTTTCCTATCTAAAATTCTTTCAGTATGCTAACATGCTATATGAAGAATTGGTTTATTTACACCATTTTAGAGTCTCAAAAGAGACTATCAAAGTACAGGGAGAGAGATCTTTGTGATGTGTGAAAAAAGGAATATGAAGAAAGTAAATAGCCCATTTCCATTGTATCATAAGTATAGAGATTTAGAAAGTCTGACACTTATTACGTGGAAGCAGAAGAGGCTATGAGCAGTGAGGTACTAAAGAAAATAGGGAGACTAGCATAGATCAATTATGACCAGAGAAGACCATGAAAATCTGAGACACAGACACATTATGTAAATAAGGAACTAGATGACAAATTAAAATTCAACACCAGCAAACTGAGGTCATGCATTCTCAATAAGCATCAGATAGGTGCTTCACAGAGATTGCCATTATTTGACACATTGAATCACAGAATGGTCTGGGTTGGAAAGGACCTTAAAATCATCCAGTTCCAACCCTCTGCCATGGGCAGGGATGCCACCCAAAGCTCTGTCCAACCTAGCCTTGAACACTGCCAGGGATGGGGCAGCCGCAGCTTCTCTGGACAATGTGCACCAGCACCTCACCACCCTCACAGTAAAGAGCTTCTTCCTTATATTTAACTTCAACTTGCCCTGCTTTAGTTTAAACCCATTTCCCCTTGTCCTATTGCTATAGACCCTGATGAAGAGTCCTCCCTTCTCCAGCATCCTTACAAGCTCCCCTTAGATACTGGAAGTTGCTCTGAGGTCTCCACGTAGCTTCTCTTATCCAGGCTGAAGAGCCCAACTTTCTCAGCCTGTCTTCATACATATCCCATATCTATTCCTTTCTTCAACAGGTATACACCCCAGACAAGTTCATTACTTCTTCTAAAAAAGCGCTTCCGTGGAGGCTCTCTTTAGCCTGAACTGAGGGCTGAGCATGTGTACTGGGTCTGGTTGGGATGGTTATTTTTCTTCACAGCAGAACATATGGTGCTGTGTTTTGGATCTATGACTAAACCAGTGTTGATAACACACCAGAGTTTTTGGCAGAGCAGGGGACAGTCTGGCATGCAGCCATTCCTCAAGGACCACTTGGGCTTCAGTCTGCTTGTGGGAGGTGGTGAGTGAGTGCCTTTGCATTACTTTCCCCCTCTCACCCTTTTTCTTCACTTAGCAAAGTACCTTTCCCTCAATGCATGGGCTTTCTTGATTTTGCTCTTCCTGTTCTCTCCCCTCTCTCACTGGGGAGAAAATTCTCCTTCTTTCCTTTTCACCATCTGTCTGTACTTCAAAACTCTGGTGTTACAAGTGTGTTAGTGTCTTACAACACACTTGGCATCTACCCAAAGATGAGTTAGAGGAGTAACAAACCCGAAAGAAATTCAGCCTATTCAAATGGATCTCTCGTTACCAAAATGCACACTAGGTCACAGCAGGGCTACTACAAAGTCAAGGCAATCAGCCTTAAGTTGGAGGTTACCATGAGGCCACTCTGCCTCTAAGGAAAATCATATACAACAGGCCTAATAGGTGCATGTAGCCATTCTTACCCTTCTCCCTTATGCAGTGACCAAAAAGGAAATATTCTATTAGGAAGCAGAAAAGACAGCAGATTAAAGATCCTGAAGCTCATCAGTTTGTTCACAATCAAGGTAGGGTTTGACTACTTCATCAACCAGTGACAAAAACCACAGAGGGATCTATCAGAGGCTGTTATTCTGGTTTACAAAGACAGCCTACAGATACCGCCAGCAGCTATGTTTTGAAGAAAGCTAAGGGAATTGGTGAGACTGCTTCAGTAAAAACAAGAAGCTGGGTACAGTAAAAGCATTTGGGCTTTAATTAAATTGTCATTATTACAAATGGCATTATATATAAACCGCAAATAAGTCTGTTGCAATCCTTGCTATGGGAATCTATCTTGCTGGAACCTATAGTTATGCATAGAGACTAGAGATCTGAATGTAAGGAAATGGCTTTTACTCTTAAAACACCATAGCCAATGGGATCATCATACTGATAGACAGAACCATAAGATACAAACAGACCTTGTGTGCATGAAATAGTATTGTCTCAACAACCCATATATAGCTCTTAGGGCCCTGGACAGACATCATTTACTTAAAGCAGAGCCTATTCCTACTGGTTCAAAGTGCTTTTGATTACTGGTCTCATTAACTGGAGGTGGAAAGAGGATTCCTCTGCAAAAGCAATCTATGAGGGACACAGTGCCAAGCGATAATTGAACTTAATTCCTAAGCTGAATTTCTGCTCTGAATCAGACAAGGATCCAGCACTACTGCCAGAGCAACCTAACAATGGATGAGCCCAAGCATAGAGCAGCTCCTCCTCTATTCCATCACCATGATTTGAGAAACTGAATAGGAGATGTAAAGCCTCATGAAAGCAGCATACTCTGGCACACTTTTAAACTAAAAGGTTATTGTTCACACAGGCAAGTGTTTTAATCCTTAGCAACAGAGTGAAAATGCCTCCTTGATAAACTCAGCCTCACATTAAGTACAGTTATTACAGTCTTAAAGAAATGTTCAAGGCCAGGTTGGACATAGCCTTGGGTGGCACGGTTTAGTGGGAGGTGTCCTTACCCATAGGCTAGATGGAACTAGATGATCTTAAGGTCCTTTCCAACCCTAACTATTTTATGATTCTATGATTCTTGCTTCAGAATGCCTGAAAAATGCAGACTGAGCAAGACTGTACTGATGTAGGAAAAACATTGCAATTGCTACTCAAAAAGATTCAAGTTTCCAGACTGTAGCAACAGAATTTCTTAATGTGATAGACAATTACAGATGTGGTAGGAATATATGTAACGTGAAAATTAAATGCAAACAATTATCATCCCAGTTTTCTGTATATTCAGTGAAGCTGTGGCAATAAAGCTGCCAGTTGTGCAGCATAGCACTTGTAAAGTATCTTAATGATTCAAAGAACAAGGTAACATTTAAGAAAATGAATTAAATTTTTGAACAAGAGTTTAATTACACTGTGAAAACAAGTGCCTCAAAATTAGTCAATGGAACTATGCATTGCATACAAAACCACACTGTACCTCAGTTCAGCTATACTCAGCTATAAAATGCAGTGAATAGGCCTTTAAGTATCCATGAAGAAACCAAATCGCCTTTAACATTTTAGATTAATTAAAAATGCAGAACAAAAACCTAAGCATGCTGATTGCTGAGTCCTGTTAAATTGCTGATAATAGACAACATGAAAAGGAGCTCTTAATCTTTTGTAACAGACAGTACTTTAGCATATAAATGACATTAAATAATCAATTGTAATGCTTGCCTTAATTTTATGAATGAGGAAGCATCCCGGGTTCAGTAGCAGCAGTCATTTTTCTCCTTCTTACTAGCTGGTGCAGTGCTGTGTTTTTGACTTTCAGCCTGGGAACAGCGCTGATAACATCAATGTTTTTAGTTGCTGCTCAG
>JASSUY010013789.1:0-23144 GCA_032466535.1 Forpus xanthops
GTCAAATTTTTCCCCTCCCCCCCCCCCCCCCCCCCGGAAACTATCTATACTGAACTTACATTATTTTTATTTATTTATTTATTTATTTATGGTAAGACAGACCAGTACCTTGCTCCAAATTGTTCTAACTTGCCTTGAGTTTTAGCATAGAGAACTCAATCACTGACCTGGAAATCTCTGAGCAAAGGAATTTCTGGCATCTTGGTTGGAGTTGGCACCAACCCATTTTCCTTTGTTCTCATTAAAGGAGCCATAGTATGCTAAGTTAAACAAAATCTAAAAAAATCTACGACAAAAAGAAAAACCACCCCAAAGTAAAAGCAGAATACAAAAGGAATGCATATTCGGTGGATTACTGTAAGAGGAGATTTCCTAATTTGACTCTTTTTTCTAATGAAAGTGCTTTTTATTGCTGAAAAAATCTGTAAAATAATCTTTCCAAGCGACTTGAACATTTCCCTAAGTAACGTGCCTTCATGTACAGTCCTTCATCTTGAAATGTCAGGAAAGGAACAGCTAGCTATCCAGGCAGAAAATTCTACAAGCTGTGGCTGTCACAAGTACACAAATGCATGCACTAACCTAAAACCAGTATGACTCCCGAATCTCAAATTTGATCAAGGGCAAAGATTTCAGCAAATTCCATCTGTCTAGGCAGGAGAAAAAGCTCTCCAGATCATAGTATGCCAGAGGAGCAATACAGCCCAAGAGCTCCAAAATATCTCTGTAAACAAGGTTTTAATGCATGCCATGTTGACCACAAAGCACAGTATTTTTAGTCGCAAAAAGTAAGTCATATCTTCTACAGGGAATAAAGTGTTTGCTTTTGTTCTTCTTTGCTCCCCTTCTTTAACCAATAATGGTCACTCCCTGAATGGTCTAAATGGGATCTGCAACTTTGAACCAATTTCTTCGACTTAAGACCATTTAAACTTTTTTATCCTTTAACCTCTGGTATCTCTAAGCCATAGAATAGTCATCAAAATAGCATAACTCTAATACAGCATACAACCATTAGACTTTTTGTCCCTTCCTCTCTTAATCTCCTTGAAAAGAAGATTCAACAACTGATTTGGGTGTATGTAGAAAAACCCTTCAAAGCAACAAACAAAGGACTTGATGAATGTTTTTATTCTTTGGAGAGAACGAAGCAGTGGAAAAGGCAACGTGCAACTTACATCTGATGCAAAAAGAAGAAAAATTTTAAGACTGTAATTCATACACACTGATGCTGCCACTGACTTGTTCCAGGTGTTCAAAAAGTGATTCCTTCCCAAAATAAAATGCATGGCACAACTTCGTGTAGATACCAATGAAATCTGGCTAAATTAAAATAGATTTTTACAGTAAGAATACAGAAAAAGCACTGATTTTGAGCCCAAAACATTAACAGCCTTTAAACGATTTTGCTTGCTGTTCTATGGCTATCACTCCCACATAAGATACCATTCAACAGTTGCCATTTAACTAGCAAAAAACCACCGAAAAAAGAACAATGTCCAGCCATCCATATAAATGATCCATCAGAAGGCCATTACTCCAGGCAGCTCCTGAGGAAGTGACAACTTGATCAAAAGGAACAGCCACTAATCAGCCAAATCTGAAAAAAAGTTTTCTTGGCCAATCAACATGAGAAATTGATCCAGTGTCCAGTAGATAGTTAACTTCCTGGAAAGGCACTAGAGGATAGGAAGTGGAGGGGTCTGAAATAAAGAGGCTCTGGGATTTTTAGGACCTAGATCTGTGGGCAAATGCTCTCCCTTTCAAAGTACAGTCAGATCTTAAAATCAGAATACCCTCTTTTTTGCTAGCAATCAGAATTACTACTAGCTGTAATAACTAGAGAAACAAATGATATCAAGCATAATATGTGACGCTATCTCTTCTGTGTATTTTGCAATATTGTACGCATAAATCAAGTCAGCTAGAACAGAAAATACACTTTTGTCTTGCAAAGACAACAAATGTAAAGAAGCCTCCTGATCAGGTAAGACTGCAAATTCAGAATCAGGCTTTGGAAACTTCCTCTGCAGAATAAATACAGATCTTGGGGGGGGAAGGGGAAGGGAGTGGAAAGGGAGAAGAATCCAAACAAACTAACCTCTTCTTAACACAAGACATCTGGATGAAACACTATGAAATCCTAGGGATCATAACCTACTCCCACTTAAAATGAAGATTGACCATAAGTCTTTTCCTCTCTCAATTTTCAGTAGCAGCGCAAATTAAACACTTTGGGATAATAAGTGGTAACTTCACTTCCAATGTTGACTTTTTTCTGCACTATCTCCCATAGCTTTTTTTTTCTCCCCCAACAGTAACTTGGCTTCTGTTTTTTTCACATACTGAGAAAACACTTGCAAAATACCAGTACTCTAATGGTGTAGGGTAGCTGAGGAACATAGAAAGCCTGAATCTGTTCATGACAAACAAACCACACAGCACTACATGCTTTGCTACCTCATAATTTATGGTTTGCAAGGAAAAATTAAATAAGTAAATAATCAGAGGATGTGGCATGGCGAATATTAAAAACCATGACACGACAACTGAAAATACTTTCAACACTAACTTGCAGAAGTGAATGCCTAACTTATTTATTTTTTGCTTAGAATACCCAGACTAGAGTTTTCCGGCAGGTAGTATCTCTAATTTTAAATACAACAATTCCAAAATATTTAAGTATAACATTAAACTAGTAAAATACAGGAAGACAAGTGGTGGAGCTTTTGGCATTTTAGTGCTTAAGTGCAGTGTGTTTAATTTTTTTACACTGTTTGGAAGTACTGTACTGTAAAGGGTACAAGCCCACTTTGCAACATTATTGACTTACCAGTCTTATGGTTGAAACAGCTACTGCTACAGATGAAGAATTCGATGCAGTCTTATCCATGTCTACCCACTCAATTGCACAACAAAGGGCAATTCTTTCCTCTGTGCCTCAGGGCCCTTTAAATACACAGGTAAAGTTGCTTTCAAATGTAAACTTGTCCTGCCACTCATTCCACTGCAGGGAGTAAAGACTTATAAAATATGAAGGTGATGAGAATATTCCTTAAACCTTAGTTGGACCAGTTTTCATCTTTAGTCTAATGGTCTCATGCTCTCAAATATCCTTTCAAAGCTCCAAGGACATAAAAGAAACAAACAACTTCAAAGTTAGAACTTTTCTAACTCAGATGCCTATACCAGAACTAGCCTGAATTATCACTGGGACTGAAGCATATTCTGACACACTAACAGAACTATGATACCCTCTGACAAAAGTGGCTGGTGTGGTCAGTATGGACACAGCCCTTGTCTCTGTGGTGGCTTGTCAGGAATTGGGACAGAGGACGTCAGTGTTGCAGATACTTCTCTAATGGGCTACATACACAGAAAAAACAGCAATGAAGAATGAGCTATGCCTTCATTTTTTTAACGTAATTGGTGGTGTTTTCAAGGAAAGACTTGACTTGTCATGAATTTCAACAGAATTTGGGATAATACTCACATTTAGGTTCCCAAAAACTAAGTTAATAATCAGAATAAGGATTTGGAGGCTACTTTGAAAATCCCACATGAATCTCAACCCTACTGTTTAGGTTGGTTGCGTTAGTAAACTGAGAGAGTGCAATGGTTCTCAAGGCAAATCTCAATACCTTCAGTAATATGGAATGTCATTAATACATGAAACAAACCCCCTGCTACACACGCATTTAACTAACTACTTATTTGGTAAGAACAGTGATTTATGCTATAGGGACAGAAGCTATGGCTAGGGTCTTTCATGAAAATTTTAACTTAAACCTTCAAAAGAATACTGTAGTACTTCCTAACAATGCCTGGCATTCCCACCAACCAAAGCAGACATCTTCAAGATATACCACTGCAGCCTTTTTATAGTTGTCAGCAATATTATCAAAGAGTAAGACTGGTTATTTTACACTACTGTGGCAGGGATATCTACATGTGCGACCAATATTGGCAGGCTGCTGAAAATAAAGAAAGACTGGCCTATTAACTAGTTCCTTAATTTGAAGTACAAGGAAAAAGGCTGATAGAGCTTGTTTTGCATAGCTTTAAAATGACAAAACTAAACTGGGACAGGGATTATTCTGCTGTGTAAGCAAACTCAGAAGTAAGTGTTAATGAAGACTGAGCCAGACTTTCACACATGCACACTGGAAGATGAAAGGCAAAGGACATAAATTGAAACAAATTAAATTTTCACTGAATATTACGAAATTTTCTTTACCATGAGGGTGATCCACATAACAGATTGTCCAGACAGGCTCTAGAATAATTCCAAGAAGCCTGATACAACTTAGAAGTTGCATCTAAACTTCAAATCTGGCCCTCCTTTGAGCATGGAAGTGGATAAAATGACTTTCAGAGGTCCTTTTTGATTGAAATTATTTTACTAGTCTATCATTCTTCTTTCCAGCTTAGGCAACCTTAGCTACCACTTTCTTTTAATTGTAGTGTCACACAAAGCCAGGAAGACATTGAATAGTCTTGTTGAAATGTCAAAGAATAACGTAAAAGAACATTACCCAATTTAAAACAATTTAGTGATCTCCACTGGTTACAATCTCTTCCCGGCACTGCTGCATTTTTGGAGGGTCTCACTGCCCCTGCATCTATACGTTAAATTATCCAGCCATGAAAAAGGCTATCCAGTAGGTCTAATCAATGACACTTTGTAAATTATGGAAAGACCTTGTTTTGCTCCCTTTCTTACAGTATGAATCACTTCCAGATGTACAAATTGCCAAGATAGTTGAAGACTTTTCTCTCCCATTACTACAAAACAGCAGGTGGGGAATAGCCAGCTGAGTTGCTTCAGACAGCAGTAATAGCATGAACTTGACTCATTTCTTGTCCAAACAGCTACTGTCAAACAGACGTTCCCATGTGTATTCAGAAATAGCAAAACATTTACATTTTTCTTATAAAAAAGGAGTAATTTTTCATTACATGATCCCTTTCACTAATAGATCAAGGTACGTTAGTTTCTGGTGGTGACAACTGGGAATAATTTGTTAGCAGAGGCAGAGCTGCTAATTAATACTGCTAGAACCAGGAACACAACCTCAATTTAAGGACTTGAGTGGGATTTTCCTACTCCAAAAAAGGTACAAAGAGAAGCTGTTCTCTGTTTGTAAACAGAAGTTTGACTGTTTTGGAAAGATACTTCTGGATCAAAGTTGTCTGTTAATCTTTGCTCTAGTAGTGATAAGTAAAAGCCCTATTACAATTGGTAAGGCAAAAAGAAGCTACTGACATGTAAAATGTAAGTATTTCGTAGAGAGATAATATTTACTCCTTAAACATAGCAATTTCAAGTCAGTATTCACAATGGATGAAAATGTAAGAGAACGACTCTAACATATACACCTGCAATTAAACATAATGATGCTGATCCTTGTCTAAACTTTTTTTGTTGGGAGAGAGGGAAAGGGGTTTCTTACCAAAGATATTAGCCACATAGCAAAGTAATGTGGCCAAGTGGAACAGTTACATCACACACTAATGAGGTGAGAGGAGAGAGGCATTTACAGAGTATTGAGAAGCAACAATTTCTCCAGGAGTCCACTGAGCCTCTGCTGGAGTAGAAGCATGGTCCAATACAGACATTATGAGCTCCAGTTACCCAGGCACACTCACTTCTTTTGAAGTGTGGGTTTTACAGTAAGTGGCAGCCCTCACTGCTGCACAACCATGACAGGTTTGTTACACAGGCACCATGCATAAACTGTATCTTTCACAGAACTCGAGATGGGTATGCCCATTCCATATTTCACTCATAACTAAGGGTTACGCATGTGTAACTTCTCTTCTTCATAAGTAGCTTTGATTGAAGTCACCTATATTCATGTTGTAAATTACTTGTTAAAAATGTCTAAAGACACTGTATACAGCTGAACAGGAGAGTTCCTCCCCACAAAGCTAACTGATACCACATACCAAGGTATCACCTACAGCTCAACAAAAAAAAAAAAAAATCTTAAAAAGCTGCAAGTTTAGTGCATTAAAGTCTGCCTGAAAGAACTCTTCAGTACAACAAAAGAAAGGTTTGAGATGGAAGCAGGATTGGTTAGCTGTTTTTTAATACTAGAAGGCACTCCTGCAATGCAAAGTTTTTATCCCTGAGTCAAACTGAGTTGAAATACTGTTGCATTTTGGAAATAAATTGCCAGAAGTCATCCATGGATGGTGGCTCCTTATAATCCATTATGAAGCTTTACTGCAGCAAAGGACATTGCATGTGAAACTGGCGCTAGGTAAGAACTACGGCTTCCATTGAAAGTGTCTCAGAAGCATCTTTATGTCTGTTCTTTCAATGTCCACTCAAACATTGAGTCCCTTGGAATACAGTTAAATATTAAGAAATTGCTGGGCTCACCTAGAAGAGTAACACTCGCAGACTACTCCAGCACCTTGCTTGCAGGTCAACTGCTGAAACTCTATCTTCTGAACCCTTCCTCAAGGACAGAAATACAGTTACTCAGAACAGGCTGTCTGTTAAAGGCGTTTATGTTAACATGGTCAACTTTTCAGGAAAGCAAATTATAGAACTCAAGGGGAAAAAAAAAAAAAAATCGTCCTAAAATCTGCATTAGCTGTGGAGGCAGTAATCTCAAGAAAGTCTGATAACAGCTGGAAAGGGCAGGAAACATCTTCATCTAGTGCAGCCATTTCTGAAGTGAACGCCTGATTTGATATTCAAACTTACACTTTTCACTAACAAGCTTCAATTTTATTTCAAACCAACAAGGAGGGCAACAGTGAACACAGTTACACAGAATCACAGAATAGTCAGGGTTCAAAGGGACCTTAAGATCATCTAGGTCCAGCCACCCTGTCATGAGCAGGGATGCCTCCCACTAGACCATGTTGCCCAAGGCTATGTCCAGCCTGGCCTTTAACACTGAATCATTGCAGAGGGAAGAAATACCTGAGATCATCAATCCCAGCCCTTAGCTCAAAGTGCGGTTAACTGCAGCAGGCTGCTTAGGGCTGTATCCAGCTGGGTTTTAAACATTTTAAAGGATTATGAAGGCACAACCTTTCTGGGCAACTTGTTCCAAAGGTGTGACCACATTTCACAGTAACTTTCTTTTTCCCTTGTGTTTGAGTGGAATTCCCTATATTTCAGTCTACACCCTTCGCCTCTTGCTTTTTCACCAGGTATGACCATGAAGAGTTTGGTTCAGTCTTCTATTGTCCCCTCACCAGGTATCTGCACACATGGATAAGCCAAAGTCTTCTCATCCCAAGGCAAAACAGTCCCAGCTCTCTTAGCTCCTCCTCCTATGTCAGATGCTCCAGTCTCTAGCTGTGGCCCTTCAGCAGACGCACACCAGGATGCCCAACTAATCCCTCTAATCCCTAATGTAAGTGAGTAATAATACGAAGAGGCAATTTCCTACTTAATTTCCTTTCTTTTGAGATCAACAGTAAAAGATGTGAAATTAATGCAGCTTTTTGGAGTCACTCAAGAATACAAATCCTTTGTGTGATTATCATTTGTTTATCTCAGATGCCAGATCAACGTCACTTACAGCAAGAGATAAGCTCTACCAAGGCAGACAATGTTGTTAAGTAGTTGAAAATTTGAGACTGAAAAAGATTCAGGTGATTGATTCAAATTTAAGAGCAATATCCACAATAGACTCTTGCTGGAATTATGCCACAGTTGCACAAAACACTTATCTTCATCTCTTAGTTTCATGACTAAAATTGCATTTTCAGACTTCTATAAAAATGTGATTTAACGCTATTAGGAATGATACTCCTTAGGGCAAGATCCATATGACAAGATCTCAGACGCCACCTGAACACAAATTTGTTAGTGAAAAAAAATAAAAATCCTGTGTATCACTAATCTCATATTCTCTTTCTAATAACCACAGTTTTGAAGAAGAGAGGTAATGTTGTGAGGCACTTGAAAGCCCTAATTAGAAATTAGGTCAACTGTAAAGCAATTCTAGTTTCCACTTGCACCTGAAATTAGACAGCAAACACAAAGCTATAGATCCAATACCAATAATGTGTTGAATTATACTACTCAATATTTAAAGAAACAATTCAGAAAAGCAGAAATCTAACTCCTACATTTTATTTCTGCCCTGATTTTAATTCTGCAACTTTCTGAAAGTTTCTAATTCTACAAGTTCTGTATCTCTTGGTACCACAGTACGTTGGGCAGTCTGAATAGAAAGAAATAGCAGCAATTACTTTGAGAAGTCTGGCTCACTTCCACAATGGAAAGAATGTACATGTTCAGCACTAGAACTTTCCTGAACTCATCCTGGCTACCTCAGAAATGGTTTCTCACCATTGCAGACGACTTAAAGTTGCTAGCTTATCTAGAAGGGAAAGACCTTCACCTCAGGGCAAACCCCAGCCCTTCTGCAACAAATGTACTGCTGATCAATGAGAACTTCTCCTCACGAGGAGACATCCAGCTAGGCACAGGGAAAAAAAGAGTTCTGTACTGTGGATTTCTCAAAGGTCATCTTCTTGCTTGCTCCAAAAGGCAGGTCAGGAAAGAAAAATTATTATGACATCAAAATTGAATTACCATTGCATAAACTAAAGAAAAGAATATGGAAGACAACCATCACTGCAGTACTTCTAGGACACGGCTGTTCTTCCCATCTGAACAAAACCACAGGAAAAAATCCCAACCATTATTGGATTTCAGACTGAAGTAATACGAAAAAGCCTTTTGCTAATGAAAACCTGTCATTTACTTCTCTGATCAAACTTCTTTGCCTAAAGCACTGTGTACCAGCATCTTAAATTGTTCATCCTTGAAAAAGCATTTTGTTTACAATGCCAGTTTCTTTACTGAAGCACATTCTTTAGAAGGTTTATATTCCAAAAAGGACTGATCTACCATATGCACACCAAAAAGAAGGCCCTGCTTCTATCATATTTCACATTATTTCAGTGAAGAAGAAGCTGAACACATAAACTCACTACCCCAATGCTAAGCTTCCAGAATTATTTCCTTTACAACAACTTCTGATTAAACTTCTGAAATTTAAATGCGTATTTCTATGCTTTTAAATTTAATGCAAGCCAAAATCCTGCTTTATTCTTTTTTTGGTGGTGGTGTTCCTCAGCCACCATCCACTTTTATACATGGATATTTAAGGAACCAAAAGGGTGAGCACTCAACAAAAGACCAGTGCTCCCAGTACATTTAAATAAGAGTGCTTCACACCATTTACTAAGGTAAGGTCCTTTTTAAATAAACGTGTGACTCACTGTTTGTTTTCTTCACCAGGAGGTGGAGTCTTGCCATGCCCCTCCATTACAAAATCCTCATGTTCCATCTGCAAAGGCAAGCATTGCAGGTCAGAAATCGGTGGAGCAGAATGCACATCACCTAAAGTGGCCCTTTTCCATACACAACAACTTAAGACAGCCACTTTATTGCAGTAGCTGGTCCAGAACAGATCATGTAGTTTCTTAGCAACATATGTACATCTCTAACCCCATTGCTATGGTATCATTTTATAGCACAATTTTCAGAAAATCTTCCAAAGGAAAAAGAACTATTTAATGGTTGTAGCAAATGACTATCGGTCAGGGTATCTAGGTTCTGAGTTTTGCTCTGTTACGGACTTCCTTTGTCATTTTGAGTAAGTATAGCTTCTATCACTTCTTCCTTAACATATAAAGCAGGAGTTAAAAAAAAGTTACATCTATCAACATCTCTGGAGAAAAATCAGAATTTTCAAAGGAATTCATCAACCACAGTCAGCAACTGCTGTAAAAGCAGAGTACTTCTTGTGAAAAATAACTTTTTTATTTAAAAGAGACTTTCACTGCACACGCATAGCCTAGTTAGCAGGGTAAAAAAGAGGCCTAGGGGAACCTCAAATAGATGCTGTTCCAATGACAACATAAGGTAGGTATTTCCTTTGGCTCACATGGTACAAGATTCTAAGGGCACTAAGGAAGTTTTCTGTTTAATTGTTTGCTTTTAAAATACAGTTTAAGCATGCATTTTCTGTAATTTCTTTGGCCAAGAAAATTTATTATTCATTTAATTACTTCATTTGGGCAGAATTTCTTGCACAGGTAGCAAAATACTTTTTATCTAAAAAATCAACACATGCACTTAGTACTTCATGTAAATAGCCACACACACAGCAATACTCTACTTCACGTGAAGCTAGCTAACAGGCCACACTGCAATACTCAGTAACCCACACAACAAAGCAACTAAATTATAATCACACACAAAATCCGCGATCCACTACATTAAACTGGAAAAGGGAAACATGATAAACATAACACAGTTTAATCAGTTTTTGAAGGAACAAAAAAAACCCAAAACAAAACCCCAAACCAAACCAAGATCTTGCAGCCACTTTCCCTTCTGCCCCTACCTGCTCTTCTCTGCTCTGAGTCAAGTTTACCCATTTGTACTTTGATATTGTTGACAGGTCACAAATACAGACAAAAACCATTATCTGCATATTGACATCTAACAAGGATTAGAGAAATTGGGTTGTTTGCCTATACAGACACAGCCCTAAGCAAAACCAGAAATGAACTGAGAAACTGATGAACTATAAAGTGGTAACGACATCCAGAAGACAGACAGTCAATTAAATGTGTAAGGTGATTTCACATTTGAAAACATGTAAATGTGACCCACATTCAAACCAGTATTTTCATTTAGAAGTAATTTTTGAAAGTAAAAAAAATTGTGATTTACCATTTTGTAAATAATTCAGATTTTTAACCATGTATTCCCACCATACTATACATACTGACACCTATTTATGCCTCAATCCATATCCCTGATTCTCAAAACTGGATTTGTCAAAACACCTGGACTCAAAACTGCCTAGCTGAAAACTATTAATTCCACTAATTCTGTTGTTGCTGATGTTACACGCAAGTGTGACAACTGGTAAAACAGCTACAGATGTGTGGCCACATAGGAGAACAGTGTAGTTCTCTGAGTGACAGTAAATGCTTAAGAGTTACTCTCACACAACCTGAAATCAGGAGGTATTTTAGCTTCTTGCTGCTATGAGACAAGTACAATTCACATGAATACTAAAGCAAGGGAACAGTTTGTGGCCAGTAATGGGAAGAAAGATAAAATACAGCCTTTTGGAGTAAAGCAGCACTACCTACAGCAATACACATGGGAATCTTGTTAGTTTAGCACTATAAAATAGAAATTCAATTGCAAGAAGCTGTAGAAAAAGAAAGATCATAAAACCTGAAGTACAAAATGGGCATTATTTTAGAACCAACAAAAACATAGAAAGGAATGGGAAATTATTTTATTAAACCATAAACAAGGAATTTAAATGAGAACTGGAACATCTAGCAGCCACCGAAGTACCACCAACAAAACTTTGCGTTAATGTGAATTTTACATTAAGAATAATGGTGACATAGCTGTTCCAGACATATTCTCATCAAGCACACATATCTATCAAAATTACCATTTCAAACTGAAGTGGGTAAATAATGGGTAAATAATTAAGAACAACAAATTACCTGGTCTAGAAACAATAAAATTGTGGGTCTAGGCACAGCCTGTTTTAAAGCAACTAGAAAGCTCCATCTGCTTTTAAGAAATGTTAATATGCCTGCTCTACACTTCAGACAGTAGGCAAAAGCATCTGCAATAACTAATAGCTGCAGTATAAAAAAATTAATAAGATATGGTATGATAATGTCAGCACTGAAAAAGAAGGAGCTGAGAAAGAAAGAGTAACTTTGAAAAAGGCAATGACAAAGTTTTTCATGGGAAGAACACCAAGAAAATTCATCACAGAGTGAAAAAAGTACTCACGAACATGGAAACTGCTCAAGATACAAAATAAACCTACTAATGTAGGTTTTCACTGGTAAGAAAAGCTAACAGTAAAATAAATCAAGACACTAAAGACAACATGGGAACATCAAGAAATTGAGTATTAGTGAATTAGGAAAAAAATCCCCCTTTTTAGAATGGATGAACAACTAGACTTGCAGGAAACAGTTGTCTGGTCAGGCTCAGAAGTTAATGATTTCTGCATTGTATGCTACGTTGAGGCTAGTGTCAAGTGGAGCACTGCAGGGGTCTACCCGAGGACAAGTCCATTAAACAACTTTACTTGAGGGGCCAGTAGGGTGAACTCTGGGCAGAATTTTAAGATAATAATTAGAATCATAGAACGGTTTTGATTGAAAAGGACCTTAAGACCATCTAGTTCCAACCCCTCTGCCACTGGCAGGGATGCTTCACACTAGACCGTGCTGCAAAGGTCTAGCAGACAGAGGCTCTATCCAATCTGGCTTTGAACACTGCCAGGGATGGAGCATTCACCATTTCTTTTGGCAATCTGTTCCAGTGCCTCACCACCCTCACAGTAAAGAACTTCTTCCTTTTATCTAACCTGAACTTCCCCTGTTTTAGTTTGAACCCATTGCCCATTTTCCTACTGCTACAGTTCCTGATGAAGAATCCCTCTCCAGAATCCTCAACTCTTCACATACTGGAAGGCTGCTATGAGGTCTCTATGCAGCTTCTCTTCTCCAGCTGAACAGCCCCAACTTTCTCAGCCTGTCTTTGTATGGGAGGTGCTCCAGTCCCCTTATCATCCTCGTGGCCTCCTCTGGACTTGCTCCAACAGTCCCATGGTCTTCATATGTTGGGTACACCAGAACTGTACACAGAACTCCAAATGGGGTCTCACGAGAGCAAAGGGACAGAATTTTAACTGGGGTGAAGAGGTTGAATCAACATGTTCAAGGGCAAGGCTGCCATTCAGATGGATCTAACCAGGTAAGAGGAATGAACTGTATAGGAGCTGTATGAATTCAGACTGGACAAACACAAAGCCCCACACCTGAGAAGTCCTGGCAATTATAGAAACTGGAGGCTGACAGATAGCAAGCTGATCATGAACCAGCAGCATGCCCTGGAAGGAAAGGTCAACAGTATTGCAGGCTTTAGTAAGGAAGAGTCTTGCCAGTAGATAAGGAAACTGATTACCACCTCTAATCTGTGCTTATTTTTCCAGATATGGTCTGACACACCTTATTATGCTCCCCAATACAAGAAATACATCCATAAAGCAGATGCAATAAGCCACCAGGATGCTCAGGGAGCCTGAGCGCTTGCACTGTTTGGAAAGGCTGAGGAAGATAGGCCTATATGGCCTATATGGCCTATAGAAGAAATGGCTTTGGAGAGAACTAACAGCAGCCTGCCTGTACCTACAAGGAGTTAGGCTTATCACAGTGGCAATGTGACAGGACAGAAACCAATGAGCATTAAAGTTGAAACAAGAGAAGCCCAGACTGCATATAAGATGACACTTCTTCACCATGAGGACAGACAAACACCGGAACAGATACCCCAGAGAAGTTTTGTGGTCTCCTTGCTTTGAGGATTTCAAGGCCAGACTGGATAAAATCCCTCATAGCCTGTTCTGACTTCATGGCTCACCCTGTTTTGAGCAGGAGGTCAGACAAGAGAACCCTTCTAACCTGAATTTCTTAGAAATCCTACGAATAAAAGAACGGATTCAGTTTAATGTTGAGAGGCAAGAGAGAGGGGAAAAAAAAACCCTCTAACAAATTCCCAACCTAGCAAGAACCTGCACTTCAGCATAGAAAGGTCTAAGAAAAATATCTTCAGAAGTTACATAATCAAAAGGCCAAAAAAACAACAGGAAAAACTAAACTACACTTAACAGTAATACAGAAAAATATTTAAATGACTGTAGCAGAACCATAGTACACCCTCTTTCAGGATACTGCCTAAAAGACACAGACAGCGAAGGCTCAAAACCCCTCCAAAACACTCTATATGTCTGAGAGGTCAGAGTAAAGAAAAGTCTGAGGGCAAAGGGAAGAGTTTACATTAATTAAATCCAATATTTGGGCTGCAGATCTCCCTCTATGCAAAACGACATGAGAGAGGCATACACAAAAAAAAGCAGTTAGACAATGTCCTAACAAATAATCACCCTTTTGCTACCACAATATAAATAAAACCTAACTCACAAAGAAAACACCAAAACCAACACACCAACTTAAGGGAATATACAGTTACTTGGAAAACAAAGTTATGCAGACAAAAAAAAATTTATTGTTGCACAAACAGAAACTGCAAACACAAATTTCAGAAGTCCTTCTGGATTTTATGTTTCATGTATCTCTGAAGATTTATTTGTATGTTAGAGGATTACAAGACAATAGCAATACAAGCTTTTCTGTTTCTGGCAATGTGAAAGGGTAAGTTATACCAACACACACATATATTTTCATATATATATTATCTCAAAAAGATCATTTCACAGGCCTTATCTAGTGCAGTGATTTTTGCATTCCTCTTTTTGCAGAGCCTTGTGTCTAATTTTCTTTTGCTAGCCTGCATATTTAAACAAATTCGTGATCAGTGAGCTAAATTTTTCACTTTGAAATTTGCAGGTTTTAAATTTTTTCTGCAAGAAAATGGTATGCAATTTATTTAGCATTCTAAAAATTCTAGAATAAGCTTATAAAGCAGTACCCACTTTCAGCCTTGCCTGCTGTCATCTTAATCCAAACAGCTCTATCTGACAAAGATCGTCCTGAAAACAACTAGAGAGCAAACTACCTTGACAGAATGCATGGACATTATGTTTTCCTAAAATTAGTTCTCAGGCCCAGCTATCTATTCAGCACATTTACTTTTGAGATCCCCAAAAAGTATTTAAAAATTAAAAATATGAGTTAGCTGATAATATTAATGTTTCCTCCACCCACAGTTCTCACAGAAGTCCTATGCACGTTTTTTTTCCCCAGAAGTCTCCCAGCTTCTCTTCCTTCCACCATCACCATATCATATCCGTCACTCTTTCAGTCTTCTTTTTAAGGAAGTTGGAGCCCAGAGTCCTCATTAAGTTTCAGCCACACACAGCATACAGCAACCACAAGCGAAACAGTTAACTGGAATAATTCTGAAAAGGTGTATTCTATGTCTTTAGTATCTGTAGGCATACGCCATTCATAGGTAAGAGGTGTCCTGAATATGCAGAAAAAGAGTAGAAGGTGGAGGTAAGACACAACTCATGTACCTATTGCAGTTCTCACAGGGAAAGAAGAAAAGGTGGAATGGCAGAGGATGTAAGACACTTTAGTTTCTCTTAAAAGGACTGCAGAGGGAGCCATTGGTTCCAAGAGCAGGAGTCAAAGGAAGCCCACTCCACACCTGTTTCTCCTGGCAAGCAATGGAGAAGGCTTCAAGAATCTGGCAGCTGGATCCAGGAACCAGACAGTGACGCTTCAACAGCAGGGGGGAGCAAATAGAAAACTTGCACTTTAAAAAGAAAATACAAAAGGAACAAGGCATTGCTGAACTCTGCATTTTATGATTTCAAAGCCTTTTTTTCCTTAAAACCCAGGTACCTGTGAGTTTCCAAACACTGACAAAAATTACTTTGAGTGTTCTAAATAACAAAAGATAAAGCTTTTCATCTAATTTAAGAAGCTATTCATAATTAGACACTCAATACTTCAGTTTTTAGAAAATAAAATACACCAAAGACACTTAAATAAACTATTACTTCCCCACCCCCCCAAGTGCAACACCTGTTACTACAGTTTCATACTACTCTCTTCTAAAAATACCTTCAATGATACCCTAATGGATTTGATTAATGAGTAAACTTAATCTGGAGAGCCTGGATAAAGCCAGCCACACTCTGAAAGGTCAGAAAGTTTCAAGGACAAAACCTCATCTTCCTAAAACCTTATGTCAGAAAGCAAATTTTTTCTAACAAGACTGAACACCTGTATTAGATATCCTAACCCATCAAAACTGCACTGAGCTTAAAAGAAACCAACCATTCTCAAAAAAAAACAGATGCTTGCAAGAAATCCTATACTTATTATGAAAAGCTATTTATTTTAAAAAGCACTTTGTTTTCACCAGTTATAGAAGCATATTTTCTCTACTCTTGTGAGACTGCACTTACTGTCTCTAGTTCTGGTGTCCTCAACATAAGGACACGGAGCTGTTGGAACAAGCCCAGAGGAGGCCACAAGGATGATCAGGGGCTGTAGCACCTTCCATACAAAGCCAAGCTGAGAAGGTTGGGGCTGCTCAGCCTGGAGAAGAGAAGCTGCGTGGAGACCTCACAGCAGCCTTCCAGTATCTAAACAGGCCTACAAGGGTGCTGGAGAGGGACTCTTCATCAGGGACTGTAGTGACAGGTTAAGGGGTAACAGGTTCAACCATAAGCAGGGGAGTTCAGGCTAGATATAAGGAGGAAGTTCTTTATTTTGAGGGTGGTGAGGCACTGGAATGGGTTGCTCAAAGAACTGGTAAATGCTCCATTCCTGGCAGTGTTCAGACCAGGCTGGACAGAGCCTTGGGATACACAGTCTCATGTGAGGTATTCCTGCCCATGGCAAGAAGTTGGAATTGGATGATCTTAAGGTCCTTTCCAACCCAAACCATTCTATGATTCATACTATTGCAGCTGCATCAAGAGAGCTACTATCACTCCCTTTTCCTGCTCGTTCCATGGCTCCTTTTCATAGCTATGTTGTCTTTGTGTTTTGTTTTGTTTCGTTTCCTATTATATAAAACAACTGAAGCAGCCACCTGAGCTAACAGGAGATGGAGGCTTTTAAGATTTTTCATTTGCTAACTTCTCAAGCATGCAAGAACTGGAAACCTCATCTGGTGTACAACAGGACTCCAGCAAGGACCAGCCAATGCCAAAAGCTGCTTTCTTCAGGTTGTGGCAATTTACTTCCACTGCTTTATGGCACCTGCTAATTTTAAACCAGCCTATTGCAGACCCAGTTTAAGACTGAGAAATTTGGTGTTTTGTCACAACTCCTCCTTTAACACCAGTACACTTCCCAATGTCATCATCAACTGAGATAATGTAAGCAGGCCATCAGCATTTCTTTTGTCTCACTAATACTCACTTTAAGTAGAATTACACAGCCTAATGTTAAAATCCAAGCAATTAGTCCCTACTCACTACTGCTAACACTGGTAGAAGCCCTATAAATGCCAAGGAGTTAGAAGAACTTGTCAGAAATCTCAAGAGACAATTTGAGGTCTAACAGAAATGTAATCACTACTACAAATGAGAGGAAAGCTGAGTCATCGGCTCTGTTTGGCTTTATGAACACTTTGGACAAACTGCATCGGAGGAAATTTTACTCATTAGGGACAGATTAATTAAATGTTTAACTTCTTTTAATAAAAATCAATGCAACTTAGCTGCAAACACTTAACAATTTTCTTACAAATAAATTAGTGTTATAGCATTGCAAAATATGCACAGCAGTATAAATATGTTAGCAAAATTGGTCCCAAAATACCCATTTTTAGATTAAATCTAAATTTTGTTACACAGAGGAAAACATTAAAACAAAACCACACCTTGGAAACTGCTCCTTAAAAGAAATTCATACTGAAAAGAAGCTCCTAAAGTAAGAAAGAGCAAAGTAGTACTCTGAACCACAGAGGGGAGTCTTAGAGACAAGATACACATTAAAAGTTCTCTGAAGTTACCATTTGAACCTGTTCCTACCTTTTCTCCCTCTCAATTTTGCCAAAGCTAAGACTTACAGAAAAAAAAAAAAACACCAAACCAACACAAGATGTTAACCATCTCCTAGCCTACTCACTATTTTCTTGAAGTTTCTCATCAGCATCTAGATTGAGCATTTCAGTGTTACTACCATCGCGCAGTCCTAACTGGATTTCCTGTTAGTAAAAAGAGAAGTGAAAACTTACTAACATGCCTACTGCTAAATCACATATCACATCCAGTAATCCCTGCTAATAATTATGAATCCTAACGCACTTAAACCATATACGATTACTTTTTTAAATCACTGTACTAACACCTATGTTTGCTATATGCAGCCTCATGGTATTTTAATCCCTGACTCAGTTAAGTGTTACAACATCAACTACAAATGCCAAGAAGTTAACACCTTCTTCATCCTTCTAGAACAATATGACAGATTACCAATGGCAGCTCAATAATTAATAATAGAGAAGATATGTAACTCAGAATGCACAATTTATGTTTCACCTAAATAAGCATCAGACCTACAGCAGTGGCTGAAAGACAAGAGGTTTGCTTCTACATCCAACTGTCTCTAATTCATCACCTGCACTTGCACAAATAACCTATGGCCCATTTTCTATGCATTTTTTTTAATGTTTATGTTATATAAGATTCTGTGAAATACTCAGCAGCTTAACAGGAATTCCCTGCTAAGATTAAAACAAATGGTTTTATGAATAAATGAAAACAATGGTAACACCCAGAAATGTTAAATAGGTCAAGACCTCAGCCACATTTTTTACTGTATAAATAAGAGAGTTTACTTTTTTTTTTAATGCATTACCTATCAGCAAAATATTTAAACTACAGCAGCCCATCTATATATATATATAAAAATAAGAATTCATCCGAGTCTTGCTCTGAAGGCAGTTTGAACTACTTCGTTATTTGCAGCAAGACACTGTTGTGCCAGTAACACCTTCAACCACCGAAGACGCTAAAGTCACTCAAGTTATGTTATGACAGGGTGTCTAGAAACACAATTTGAAAACTTGAACTCTGAAGCTGCCAAGGCTGTTTTGAATAATAGCTCAACATTCTCAGACACAAAATGCATAAAGCATTCTGAATATGAGCAGAAGTGCTCTCCTTTTCAAGCACCACAGTTGGTGCCGCTCTTCATCCACTTCTCAGTGTGCTCTGTACATTCATAGAACGGATCTCAGAAAAATCTGAAGCTAGTAAGACATAAGTATTTTCCAACTTTTACCTAAGTAAATGCATTCTTCTTCAGCTTGTGAAATACCAAAGATCATTGGTATTTCACACGCCATGGACTCTCACTACCTTCTGCAACTCAGAAAAAAACTTTTGCACTTCCTTAAGAAATCTTTTACACTTTCCACTTAGGGGAAAAATCTGACCTGAAAGCCCTTAAACAGTTCACTCACCACCACTACTTTGAACAGCCACGCGTATTCAGCCCAATGACTATTTAGTCAACTCACTTTATAGGCAGTATCATTTATGGTGCAGACACACACATGAACAAGTTATAGCAGTTTAAACTGGCATCTGTAAGTGCAAGATATTTTGATACACACATTGTTAACCACCCCAAAAGAGAAGAGAGAAAACAAGGTAACTGCTCTCTTCCACTTAGCTTTGGAAAGGTAGGTGATGCATTGCCACAAAAAGATAACAGGCAAACAGCAGAAAAAAAGAAACCTAACACATCAAGAAATCAGATTATAATCAGAATTACTGAAAACTAAATTACACTTTTGCACTACACATTCAAACACCTTCACTGCTACAAATGTCATTTTCTGTTGCTTGCTAAGAGAGACTGAACACAACAAACCAGGCACACATAAAGAGGTGCTGAAATTATTCTGCCTTAAAGAGATCTGACCAGATAGTCAAGAAGAAAAAAAATAATTAACTTTCTTTTTTGTATTCACTTAAGAGAAATTTGTTGGGTGGATTATAAACACACAGAAACTGCCAGTGGTCAAGAAAGTTCCTGTGCAACAATCAGCTGGTGGCTGAGAAAATTCTGTTATGAGTAAATACTAACCCCGCTGTCTCAGGCATCCACTTTTGACCACTGTCAAAAAAGGACAAGAAATACAGACTATTCGCACAGTGTACAGCTGCTTTCTAGCTTCTGTAGTCATCAGAATGTAAGTCCAAACTCTCATTTTAGTCACAAGGGAGTCACTGACAATGCTTGCTCATATAATTTTTCCAAACTCCTCAGGATTATTAAAATCATCAGGTATCTGATAGACCACCAAACCATTAAAATACCCACTCATGTCTGAGGCAGAGCCTCAGCTTCTCTTGCCTGCGTAGGTTACAAGTTGTCCTCAAACAAAACGCTTAAACACCATGGGAGTAAGTTATTTGTTTAGGAATCACAGGCAGAAACTCTGTATCTGTCAAAACCTACCAATATAATTTCAGAGTACTAAAATTCCTTAGCACCCTATTTTCATATAGGCTGACTGCATCTGTAGACAACTACTACATCCTCCTTTTTTACAATACACTGTCATGTCTACTATCAAAATGTCTCACTGAACAGACTTTAAACAGGTGACCAGATGCTTACGTGCTTTTAATGCTGCTTTTACCCTCAGGTGAACTGATACTGCATAATGCCCTTCTGCAGAGTTTAAGTGCCCTTAGTTATCCACACACTCTCTTATCTACTGTAATGGCAAAGATCATCACTACAATTTTTAGCATCAAGAATAAAAGATCTTCTCTGCAAACCCCATATCCACTTCTTTCACACCCATCGAGAGTAGAAAAAAATGTTGAGGAACTGAAACAAATTCATACCTATCTAGTTCACAAACTGAAAACAAAAATATCCTTGTAAGGTCACGCAAATGTATGAAATGTATTAAGTCTTGCAAATGCATGAAGTCAACAAGATTGGTGAGTTTTACACCTGTCAAGTGACTCAGCCAAACTAATCAGACCACAATGATTTGGAAGGGTAAAGCAAGCTTTTACTGTCCATGGCTCAAATTTTGCCCCCAAAACAGTTCTTAGAGATCTCAAAGTCAATTTGGCAGATGATGGTATTTTCCAAGGGAAATAAAATAAAATAAAACATTGTATTAACCTTCTCTTTTGTGCTTCAAAAGCACTTCAGAGTATTCCAAGATTAGGAAACAGAGGCATCTTGCAGTTTGGTATCTGCACTTTAACAGTCTGTCTTCACTATGTGTAAGTAGGTTTCAAATGAGTAATCCATCTTGCCTCTGCAGAAAACAGTACACCCAACTGCAAAATCCTATACCTGATCCTTAATTTCTTTTAAAATGTCCAAGCAGCTAAGCTAAAGTGGACTTTTGCAAAGCGTTCAATACTGTGTCACATAACATCCTGGTCTCTAAATTGGAGAGACATGGATTTGAGGGATGAACCACTCAAGAGATAAAGAATTGAGAATTGTCTAGATGGTCACATACAGAGTTGCAGTCAACAGCTCAAAGTCCAACTGGAGACAAGCAATGAGTGGAGACCTTCAGAGGTTATTGTTGGGACTGATCCACTGATCCTGTTCAACATCTTTGTCAGAAACATGGACAGTGGGATTGAGCGCACCCTAAGCAAGTCCGCCGATGATACCAAGCTGTGTGGTTTGGTTGATATGTTGGAAGGAAGGAATGCCATCCAGAGGGACCCTGACATGCTTGTGAGGTGGCCAATGCCAACCTTGTGAAGTTCAACCAAGCCAAGTGCAAGGTCCTACACCTGGGTTGGGACAATCCCAGACACAGTTACAGGTTGGGCAGAGAAGAGAATCAGAGCAGCCTTGTGGAGGACTTGGGGGCGTTGGTCAATGAGAAACCAAACATGAGCCATCTTCAGTGGGCACTTGCAGCCCAGAAAGCCAACTATGTCCTGAGCTGCATCAAAGGGAGCATGATCAGCAGGTCCAAAGAGGCAATCCTGCCTCTCTACTCTGCTCTCATTAAGACCCCACTTCAAGTATTGTGCACAGTTCTGTTGCCCTCAACATAAGAACATGGAGCTGTTGCAGCAGGCCCAGAGGAGGCCATGAGGACGGTAAGTGGACTAGAACACATCACATATAAAGACAGGCTGAGAAGGTTGGGGATGTTCAGCCTGGAAAAGAGAAGCTGTGTGGAGACCTCAATATTGGCCTTTCAGTATCTGAAGGGGCCTACAAGGGTGCTGGAGAGGGACGCTTCATCAGAGACTGTAGCGATAGGACAAGGGGCAATGGATTCAAACTTGAACAGGGAAGTTCAGGGTAGATAAAAGAAGAAATCCTTTACTGTGAGGGTGGTGAGGCACTGGAACAGGCTGTTCAAAGAAGTGGTAAATGCTCCATCCCTGGCAGTGTTCAAGACCAGGTTGGACAGGCCTGGAGCAACCAGGTCTAGGGTGAGGTGTCCCTGACCATGGCAGGGGGGATTGGGACTAGCTGATCTTAAGATCCTTTCCAACCCTAACCATTATATGATTGCATAAACAGCATTCCTTTTGAATAGTTCAAGTAGCACTGTTTAATTCCACATTTTTTTATTTTTTTTTAAGTCCACAACTATTTTACTTTTTTTATAACCGGTATTTTATGAAGTCAGTAGCCCGTGATAACATACTGTAATGGTTTTGGCTGGGGTAGAGATAAATATCCACACAGTACCAACTATGAGGCTATGTTTTGGATCTGTTCTGAAAACAGTGTTGATAACACAGGGATGTTTTAAGTACTGCTGAACAGGGCTCACAGAATCAAGGCCTTTCCTGCCTCTCACCCCATCCCACCAGCAATCAGACTGGGGGTGCACAAGAAGCTGAGAGGGGATATACAGCTGGGACAGCTGACTCAAACTGACCAAAAGGATATTCCATACCATACGATGTCATGCTCTGCAATAAAACTGAGGGGGGAATGTGGGTGTGTAAGGGGAGGTTGGCAGGGACTGCCATTACTCAGGAACTGGCTGGCATCAGTTTGGTGCTGAGCAATTGCTTTCACTGTGCATCAGTTGCTTTTTCTTGGTTTTTGGTTTGGGGGTTTTGTTTTGTTGTTTATGGTGTCCACATTGCATGTGTGTGTCCCTTATTATTATTAATAAGCTGTCTTTATCTCAACCCATGAGTTTTCTCACTTTTACCCTTCCAATTCTACCCCCCCCTCCAATCTCACTGGGGCAGGGGGCAGTGAGTGACCAGGTCAGTGGTGCTTAGTTGCAGGCTGAGGATAAACCACATACCATAATTACAGCTCTTTGCTGCAATGCCATGAAATTTTGAAATTCAAAGTTACAAATTCACAATCAGGGTTTGATGAGCTTCCCCCTGTTGTGGGCTGGCTTAGAGACCGAGGGCATGGCCCTTTAGAGGCTCTGAACAATGCAGGCTTTGATGAGTTAGAATACATTTTGAACAGTTAAGAGTAACCATAGATAAAGAGTAGTCATAGATAAGTTAAGCATCGACCCTTGTAAACCCTTACAGATACTACTGAGCACTTCTTCTGATGCAGGCTGGCCACCTGCGTCGGAATGAGTGTGAATTTTAGTCAGTAAGTACAAGAGCCCGAGACTCATG
>JASSUY010013792.1:0-10258 GCA_032466535.1 Forpus xanthops
TACCTCAAAATAAACAGGACAGACACCTGAGAAACAACAAGATGCCATTGCTCTGCTAATGAAATGCTCAGAAGAATTAAGACACAGCATAAAAATACTAGTAAAGAATGATTTAAATCAGAACTTCCATTCTTGACATATTGACATAAGAATTTTAACATGTAATTCAGTACAATAAATTATTAAATTTTCTTTAAATATCTTACAGACAAATTACATGTCTAGCATCTTACCTGGGAAAGAGGGACAAAAGACAAGCAAAAGAAAGAGCACCATGTGTTGGTTTGAGAATCTAGATCTTTGGGAGACATTTCTAGAGAATCTTACCTAAAAATGCATGAAAATAATGACCCTTTAGACACACTGCTAGTGCCAAAAGGGTTATAGCTAATGGGATATGATGACTTATTAAAAATGGAGGGAAAATAATGAAGAATCCAGTATTCTTCCAGCTGTACTGGGACCAAGCTAGAGCTGTCTCAGACACCAGCCTCACAGTGCTGCAGGTTTACATATTGACTTGAAGGGATTTTTTTGTTCTTAGGAAGCAGGTGGCTACACCACAGAAAATAATAATAGCTGTTCTGGTTTTGGCTGAGACAGCTTAGTTTTTGTCCCTAGTAGCTGGTACAGTGCTGTGTTCCAGCTTTATTCTGAGAAAAATGTTGATAACACATTGATGCTTTACTTGTTGCTAAGTAGTGCTTACTCTGAGTCAAGGACTTTTTAGTTTCTCATGCTGTGCCAGTGAGGTAGGAGGTGCACAAGAAGCTGGAAGGGAGCACAGCCAGCACAGCTGACCCCAACTGACCACATGAATATTCCATACCATAGAGCATCATGCTTGGCATATAAGACTAAGGGGAAGGAGAAGGGAGAGGAGGACATTTGGAGATGGCATTTGCCTTCCCAGCTGTTACACATGATGGAGCCCTGACATCCTGGAAAAGGCTGATGGGGAGTGGTGAATTAATCCCTTGTTCTGCTTTGCTTACATGAGCAGCTTTTTCTTTCCCTATTAAACTGTCTTTATCTCAAACCAGGAGTTTTCTCACTTTTACCCTACCGATTCTCTGCCCCATCCCACTGGGTGGGTGTGTGAGTGAGTGGCTGAGTGGGACTCAGGTGCCAGCTGGGGTTAGACCAAGATAAGTCCAAGTATGTTTGTGTGTTTAGTTGCTTGGGCAATAGGATGAAAGTGTTACTCAGTAATGCTGTGCATTATTCACTACTGTGAATAATTAAGAGAAGTAGCATTTTCAATGAGACATGACAGCAATGCCCTATTTTAGAAGGCAGAAGGTTTAGGAGTATTCTGTGTCTGCACAAGTTTATGCACACATCATTCTTCAAACTGTGTGGATAGAGCAGCTGAAAGTTACTGTATAATAGCTAAAGGGACTTATTTATCACAGAAGTATTATGATGGAGACATTCTGAAGTATGATAATGTTTTGTTATATGATCTAAAACCAGTCCAGCATATTCAGTGCAAGTTTCCTGTGTTTATTCATCTGTAAAGCCAGAAGATTAACCTTGGTTTATTTTTCTTCCAACTCTGAGACTGAACATAGCATTAATGCCAAACTGCTGAGTACATGGATACAAGCAAAGTAGGTTATTTAGAGCTGCTGTGGTTGTTTCAATTTGTGTTTAAAGAAGCCAGTAAAATTTCATATCTGAGCCTGAAAGGAAGCATTAAGTCTGGAATGAAAATAGAAAAATGTGTGGGGAATTAGAGGCACTGGGGAAAGCGAGCATTTAAATCATCCTTGAGAGATGGTTTAAGGCTCTGCCTATTTTGCTGGGAACTCACATACTGTTCTGCAGCATAATTGGTGTTGTCTGTCTTGTTCAAATAGCGCCAGGTCAACGCTCTGTCTTCAGTACTAAAAGCAAAAAATAGATGTTTGGTGATGCTGTTTTCAAGCTCTCTGCTGCATAGAGGCAAAACACAAGCTGATCTATTGCAAAGTTTCTTCTCTGCTTTTCAGACTAAGATTGGAGCTGTTCTCAAATTTGTAGTAGGCAATGCAGAATTTTACCTGAGAACATTTTCTGCAGTGTTTTCTCATGTTTTATTTCTTACGAACTCTATGTGTTATCTGGTACATAAAGAAATTGCTGTTTGTATGATCTAAAGGTAACCTGTAAGGTGACAGAAACACATTTATTATTGTGAGGAAAGTGACCACTGATAGACGCAGACTTAGTGCAATAATCAATGTCCCTGAAATTCATTCTTTCTTCTGCTTGTTTGTTAGCTTTGGCACTGCACTACTAGACTGCAAGTGTGTGGAATATAGACTGCACTTTATTTTAGTGTGGTTTTTTTTTTTTGTTTGTTTGGGTTTCAGTTTTTTCTTACTGAAAGCAGTGAGGTATTGGATGGGGTATTTAGTTGAAGAGCTGCAGCTGTTGCAGTTGCATGGCTGCTCCTTATCCAATTCAAATGTGAATGGTTATTTAATCATATGAACTAGCAACTGTGTTACATGAAGGTGACCATCTTTGCTGTTGCATTGGAGGTTTGCCTGACTACTGAGAGGGACTGCAGAGTCATTATGCTTGGTCACAGCTTCCCAGCCAGGCTGGTGCTTTGTGATGAAGCACATGAGAGGACCTGCAGCAGATTCACCAGGTGTGTCCCAGAGTCTTCTGCTATTTTTTCAGAAGACGGTCATTAATAACAGATGTATGGCATGTGTGGGGAAGCATATGTGTGATGTACATTTCTAGGTATAGTTCATATTGTTTACAACTGCTTGTGTGGGACTACTTGGCTCTAATACATGTTGTTGCCACTATGCAAATCCTGGAATGTAAATAAATTTGATTCCTGGCCTTAAGAAAAAATAAAAATATATACATTTTTTTAAGCTCTAAAACTTTTCAGGTCCCAAAATCCTCTCATGACAACTGCTCTGCTAAGCTAATTTTCAGGAGTCAGTTTGGTTGAAAAGAACTATAGGAGGTCTGAAGGCAATGGGAAAGATGTACTTCTCAAATGTTCTTTTTAGCAGATGATAATGACAGCCTATAGTCTATCAGCTATTTCCTCATGGGTTCCTTGTTTTATTTTTCGCAACTGAAGTAGCAGTTTTTCTGCACCAGTACATATCTGCCTGTATCAAAATGCCTGTGTGATCATTGGTAGCAACTGATACACTACGAACAAATCTAACAAGTTCAAAAGAAAGCATGATGAACCAGAATAATAATTTTTATATTATTTTTCATTTCTTGTTAAGCTTGAATTTATGGTTTGGAAGGCTTTGAGTGCATGGATAGTGTTGTGTTATAAAGGTTATGTTTTTACAGGCCAAGAGGTCATTTCAAAGCTCTATTTTCCGTAAGCTCTGAGTTATCTTTTTCCAAACTTTTTCACTTTGAATTGCTGCAGCAGTTTGGTTTTTTTTTTTCCAATCCTCTCTTAGGTATGATTTTGAAGTATTTCAGCTAGGTTTTCTGCTTTATTACCTTTTTTTCTTCTGTTTAACTGAAGTATGCTTTCAGGTTTATGTTCTCGGTACATGATTTTCGTTGTTGACAGTGATCAAAGGTTGCTTCAGGCAGTTGGTTTTTTACCTTAACTTTGTAAAAAATAATGCAAAGCATACTCAGGTTTAGTTTTAATTTTACACTTCTGGACCTTATCATTGGATTGTGCCTATTAAGATTTTAGAATATATTTTTATCTACAGGGGTGAATATAAGTCACACTGTATGAAGAAGCAGTTGTGGCATGATGAGGCAGTGATAAACCAAGGCATATTAAAGAACCTGTACCCAGGCATATATGTAATCTTTAAATAATTCATGTAAATTTACAAATGCCTTCTTTTTACTCCCTACCAAACGTTGGTCACATTTCTTTAGATTACTCCCAGTTTTATGTTTTATATTGTTCTAAAGAAGTGCTGGAGAGATTCAGAAGGAAGGAATGTTTCTCTAGGCTGTGATCAATCACTAGGTGAGAACTGTAACAAAACTCATCAGGAGTGTTAACATGCTCAAAAGACCTGAAAGAAACGGATGCACTGGGCTTTGCTAGTTACCAAAGGTGGTTTTGATGCCCTGAGGAAAATTCTTGAGTGTATTGTGGCAGTCTGGATAGAGTATGTGCTGACCCATTAAGCTGCAATCAGAAACCAGGAAAAAGGAGAAGAGAGCAGCATTGATACTATCTGCACTTACCAATAATGACCTGCATTCTGCCAGGACAGCCACATAGATGATTAAAAAACCCAACGTACCGTAGGCCATAAAGGACTGTCCCATCTGGATGGAGTCGAATCATTCTGTTTTTCACTGTCACCCCATGGACAAATGACTTCTTGTCGTTTTGGAAATACGTGTCTGGCACCCAGAGCTGGTCAGCCACTCTGTTGTCCAGAGTTAGGTTCAAAGGTATTCCAGAGTAAGAGAGTCTTTTATCCCTCCAGGACTGCTGGAAGTACATGGTCAGGGTGTAGTCCTAAGGAAGAAATAAGAGTGACTTTTTGTATTTTGCATACTGATTAACTTAACAGAAGCTTATGTTTAGATAACACTCCGTAACTAAGTATCAGTAGCAATAGGAAGTTTAAAGGTCATTAAGATGTTGTCATTAACCATGACTGTAAGTCTTGGCCTGTTCATGTTAATGTCAAACTTCCCACTATTGCTGATTGGAGACTGCCACAGGCTTTCAAAACCCCTTGAGCCAGAGGGAGTATATGGTGCATTTGGGTCTCCAGTCAATGGATCACATTTGCATCATTGTGGTGTCTGGCTTTTAACTTTATTTGAAAAAAGTAGGGCTTATCTGATGTCTGCCAAATACCACTGCACGCACTGAGGACTTCCTTTTGACGTTTCCCCCCTTCATCCTGAAAGTTTCCCCACAAAATCCAGAAAGGCCAGCAGCCCCTAGACCTCCTCAGGCAGAGCAAATCAGACCTCAGAATGTATAATGGATAACTTCCCGTTCTGCATCTGCTGGAGTGGCCAGATGTAATAACTTCAGATAGTCAGACACATTTCACCTGAGCCCAGGGAACATGGTGTTCTCTGTCCTTAGCAATCAGCTATTACCACATAGAAAAAGAACCTCTTCTCTTGACTATCACTCTGCAGCTCAGGTAAAATTTAATCTGTGCAGTCCTTCAGCTTTCATTTAGTCTGAAAAGAAATTTTTCTAAAAGGCTTCTGGCCTGATTTCCTCTCTTATGTCTGTCTTTCTGGGAATTAGGTGATTTTTAAAGGTAATCAGGTTTTTTTTTTTTTTAAAGTGGAAAAGCCCATGTACTTTGTAGCTGATGGACTTTTTAAAAGATTATTGGAATGTATGCAGACTATTAGTTTTCTCTTCCCCATATCCACCCATGGCCTTCTTTTCAAGTGACAGGCCATTTTGTCACACATTTTTTAGAGTGTAAGTGCAGCAAAATTATAGTTGTTATTCAAAAAATTAGTTAGGGTTAAGATTTTCTTTTATGTGAGAGAAAGCCTTGCATCAGTCATCCTCAAAAATCCTAGCCTGGACTGTAATTTGTGATGAAATAGAGACCATAAAAGCTGCCTGATGTGATTTTCTCTCTTCATCTTCAGTGGTCTCTTAAGACTTAATCGTTCTTATGAAATCAAAGCAGAGTTGTTACCTTTCAAAAAAAGTTTCTGTCTGAAATGTTGCATCTGGCAGAGTTATAAACTATACAGTTATTGGTTAAAAAAAGCTAATGGAAATACTGGACCTACAGTGGTTATTTTGTAAGGAGAAAATTCCATGACTTGATCAGCGGTCACAATAGGACAATTATGTCCATTGTGAGGTTACGTTGGAGGGCAGGAATGCTATCCAGAGGGACCTTGAAATGTTTGTGAGGTAGGCTGATGCCAAACTCATGAAGTTTAACCATGACAAGTGCAAGGTGCTACACCTGGATTGGAGCAACCCCAGGCACAGCTACAGGTTGGGCAGAGATTCAGAGCAGCCCTGAGGAGAAGGACTTAGGGGTGTTGGTTGATGAGAGAATGAACATGAGCCAGCAGTGTGCTCTTGCAGCCCAGAAAGCCAACCGTATCCTGGGCTGCATCAAAAGGAGTGTGACCAGCAGATCAAGGGAGGTGATCCTGCCCCTCTACTCTGCTCTTGTGACACCTCACTTGGAATATTGTGTGCAGTTCTGGTGTCCTCAACATAAAAAGGACATGGAACTGTTGCAGCAAGTCCAGAGGAGGGCCACGAGGATGATCAGGGGACTGGAGCACCTCCCATATGAGGACAGAATGAGAGAACTGGGGCTGTTCAGCCTGGAGAAGAGAATGCTGGTGGAGACCTCATAGCAGCCTTCCAGTACCTGAAGGGGGCCTATAGGGATGCTGGGGAGGGGCTCTTCATGAAGGATTGTAGTGATAGGACAAGGGGTAATGGGTTCAAGCTTAAACAGGGAAGTTTAGATTGGATCTGAGGAAGAAATTCTTTACTGTGAGGGTAGTGAGGCACTGGAATAGGTTGCCCAGGGAAGTTGTGAATGCTCCATCCCTGGTGGTGTTTAAGGCCAGGTTAGACATAGCCTTGGGTGGCATGGTTTAGTGAGAGGTGTCCCTGCTGATGGCAGGGGGGTTGGAACTAGATGATCTTAAGGTTCTTTCCAACACTAACTATTCTAAGATTCTATGACTGATTTGCAAGGTTTTCATATATGAGTCATTTTCCAGGCCTGAAAGAAGATAGTTACAAATGACAGAGCCAAGAGGTTGCATGCCAAAGGTGTAAGTTTTTGTAGGTGTTTTTTTTCCTGACCCAAGTAACTAGGAGGAGATCAGGTCAGCTTTTTTTGCTTTTCAGACCATGCAAGTGAAGCATGGAACTTCAAAGTGTTGCATTGAGTTATATTCTGTGCTTTGTTGAATAGTTTATTTATAATTTAAATAGCAGTTTGGACAATCATGAACCCAAGGAGGTAAGTCTTTGAATGTACAATTTGAGTAGAGCTGGGTTAAAAGCACGCACTTTGAGAGAAAGTAAATCCCTGTCCTTTACTCCTCTTACACATATACTGACTCAGAGACCAGATGGGAATTGAATGAGGAAAAAATAAAAATTAAAACCAAACCAAAACAACACTATTCTGGTGCAGTTTTCATATGTTGTATCTATTTCCTAGCTTGCCTTATTTCAAGCAACTTCAGATAGAAAAGCTTTCATACATGGCTCATACAAGTTAAATCCTCAGTGCTTAACTTGGTATCCTCTATGTCATCTGCCTGATTCAGCAGAGCCTATACTGTCTGCTGCAAGATGGAATAGAAATTCCAATTACATATAATTATCTTTTTTACTTCCTGCTTTCTTTTACATTTTCACTAACTCTTAAAGCTACTTTTGTAGAACTGTCATGCTGTCCTGGAAAAAAATAACAATTGAGAGCAGTGCCTATGTGATGGCTCCTAAAAATTAGGCAAGATAAGCTACAGGAGATCTTAGAGGATGCGATCAAGTGAAAGAAAAAGAAATTCTGTCTGTTGGGTATAGTTACATGAAAAAAATTATTTGCTATTTTTAGCACTGTAGTTTGCACAAGAAATTTTATTCAGTTGTGTTATGCAGAACATTGCTGTTGGTAATGCTATCTCCTTCCTTGCAATTGTGCCATAGTATGTAGAATTACGTGGCAAACCAACAACTGTGATGGGGAGAAAATAATCTGAGCTTCATTCTAAAGGAATTTTCTCATTTTATAATTTTCTAATTTTTTCTTAACTCAGAAAATTATTTATTTTCTCCCATTTCCCAGAACATGGGGGAGATATCCGATATTTTAATGAGGCAAATGAAGAGCATGTCATAATTATGAGAGTCCTTGTTGCTGTAAATTCTTATTTTAAAAAGCATAGTTGAAGTTTATTTTAATAAAAACCAAATGTATCTAAGCTATAATAATCCAAATGACATAGTTACACATTTTTGTATTTTTTTTTAAAGGAGTACAGCCTTACCTTTCTTACATTTCACCAGTGAAGAATGAGATGCCAGAAAACCATATTGCTGGTCTCATATTGGAGGCTTTTCTACTATATTGTTTATATTTTACAGTAGTGTGAACAAAATGAAGATTTAATGACTACTTGCCTTCAATCCTGTAAAATTTGCTGGTGATTTTGTAGTTTCAAGCTCTAGGGTGTATGAGTAATCTTTCCTATCTATAGTAGTTATTAGCTACAGAATATTTTTAGCTTTTTATGGCAGCTTCCCAAGGTCTCAAGCATTAGTCTAGGTATGGAAAAGAAAATCAGACTATTTAACTTTTCTACTGAAGAATTTCTAATCATGAGCTTAAAAGATCAGGGCCCAGTGTAAAATTAAAAAAGAGAATCTGTTTCTGCAGGTAACTGTTCTTTTAAATGCATTGTTTTAAAAACATTTCACTTTGTTTAGAAGCACATTGAATATATTTTGTTGAACTGTACTTCCTATGATAAAAGAAAAAGCTGTAATGCTGCTGAGAAATCATGGTATTTCAGTAGATTTAACTGAGCTGTCTAGATCTTCTACAAGTGCCTCCCTGCTTTTCCAGAGTGTATTCAACCTTCCTAGTGTTAAATATCTGAGGACCACTGATAAAGTTGGTTTTGTGTGTATGATTTTTTTGTTTCTTTTTTTTTTTAATGTGATGAATTCTGATTTGTTAGCCTGAGATGCTGGGTTTTTTTTTTTTCCCTTCTTAGTAATTGTGCAAATTCCTTATTTCTTGGTATCAGACTGGAAATGTGTGAGCATGTATTCTGCAATATATAAGACAATCTGTACAACTGTAATATGATGCATTAGGTTGTGAAGACAAATACATGCTAATTCTAGGTAAGAGCGATTCTGTGAAAATGTGAGTAAGAGAAGCTAGTTTATCATTCCTCAACATGGGAAATTATTTCTTAATCTGAATTTAAGCAGTCTCATAAATAAATATTGATACCAAGCTTCACAGTTCACTTGAGTAATATAAACTCCTTGTAGTAAAACATAAAAAAGAATGGATCACTGATGCATACTGTATTTGAAGTCAGAACAATTTATAGTTCCAGTAAGTAATAGACTGGAGAGTTCCCATGCAATACTAAATTTAATTTTTATTTAATTTTTTTGTTCCCTAATCTTTTTTGTGCAATATGTATAGATGACGTGAGGGTAGTAAAGGGTTCTTCCCCCAACCTCCTCACACCGCCCCCTCCCTTTCCACCAAAACCTCTGTAGCTCTCTGAAACCAGTATAGATGCATTATAAAAGCTAGATGATTTGGACTTGTGTGGTTTACAAGTTCAGCACAGCAGAATATAAAGACGAATACTTTGTTATAATCTAACCTTCTACCTCCTAGGATACACAGAACTGGTACTTCACCATGCTTACCACTTGAACTACGGACTCTGGTGGCATAAAACATCAGTTTATGTATCTGCTGTACTAACGGTTGCAATTCTAGACATATACGTTTTAAGAGGAAGGCAATATTTTAACTTGCAATGTCCAACTTTGTGATCCAAAATACCTTCTGTGTTTTCCCTCTTTCCAGGGTGGCCTCAATCTCAGTTCTGCTATCACTGCATACATTGAAAACAGTTTAGCACATTGTGATATATTTAAGTAATAACCAAATGTCAAGCACACTCCAAAAGTCTTACCACCTAAAAATTAACACTGTATGCAGTTCTTAGCAAGTTAGTAAATGGAAGAGTATTTTTTGACTATTTAGCTGTTCTAGGTTGACTCATTGTCAAATGTTAGATCTTTAGATGAGTTTGTATGTGAAGGCACTGTGCAGCAAAACAAATAGGTGAAACACAGCATACTTCTTATAGATAACAGTGTATATTGATAGTTGTGGGATGCATGCTGTATACCCAAAGGTCTTAAATTGAAATTATATCCTTGGGAGCCATCCAATAATCAAATATCTGGCAGCATTGCAGAAAATGAGATACACACTATAGAGTACAATTTAATCCAGAAAAACATAACTGAAATTGCAATTTAAAAAAATATGGAGCAAATATTAATATTGACAGTAATAAAGCCATAAATGTAGAACAGCAATGTATATAAATCCTGCTGTGACTGCAAGCTGTTATTAATTGGGCAAGGTTATTTTCTGTGTTTATCTTATACTAGCAAGAACTGGAAGAGCAGATTTTTGAGACCATGGTATAGAATCATAGAATCATAGAATAGTTAGGGTTGGAAAGGACTTTAAGATCATCTAGTTCCAACCCCCCTGCC
>JASSUY010013793.1:0-14431 GCA_032466535.1 Forpus xanthops
AGGATGAGAGAGTTGGGGCTGTTCAGCCTGGAGAAGGCTGCGTGGAGACCTCATAGCAGCCTTCCAGTATCTGAAGGCGGCCTATAGGGATGGTGGGGAGGGTCTCTTCATGAGGGACGGTAGTGAGAGGACAAGGGGTAATGGGTTCAAACTTAAACAGGGGAAGTTTAGATTGGATATAAGGAGGAATTTCTTTACTGTAAGGGTGGTGAGACACTCCCTAGCAATGTTCAATACCAGGTTGGATATAGCCTTGGGTGACATGGTTTCTTGTGACAATTCCCTGCCCATGGCAGGGGGATTGGAACTAGATGATCTTAAGATCCTTTCCAGCCCTAACTATTCTATAATTCTATGATCCTATATAGGAAAGGCAGAGAAAGAGTTTTAACCAGGGCCTGTAATGACAGGACAAGGGGCAGTGGTTTCAAACTGAAAGAGGGTAGGTTTTCACTGAACATAAAGAAGAAATTTTTTCCAATAATTATTTTGACACACAGGAACAGGTTGCTTCCTCATTGGAATTATTCAAGGTCAGGATGGATATCCCTGCCCACTGCAAGAGTTTGACTGGATGATCTTTAAAAATCCCTTCCAACCCAACCCATTATATGATATTATAATTCTATGATTAAATTAGAAGAATAAGCTAAGAAATCACTTTGTAAGCATTAAATTTGATTGGTTTTTACACTACTTTGTATGTTTTTCCTTACAGATTCATGTGGTATGGGAGAGCCCATTGTAATGAATATGTCAGTCATACTTGACACAGACTTTGAGGATGATCTCAGGGATTCTTCTTCCGAACTATACAAAAAATACAAAGCTGACCTTGAAAAAGCGGTAATGACTTTAGTTTTCCATCTCTGAAGGAAGAAAGTCCTCTAAGAAATATGGTATTTACCATAAGTGTCTGTTAAACAGGGTGTGCTGCCACTGTATCTGTGGATAGCTTTGAAGTATGCATCAGTGATAGCTATAAAGTGGGCTAACGCTGACCTCCATTGAAAGCAAGGACAATATTCCCATCAATTTTAATATGCTTGTGAATAGAAAAGTATTTAGGAATGGTTTTCATCAAAAGCATCAGAAAAAAAATCACATAATTGGTCCTAGCTTAAATCGACATGAGCACACATATAATGAAACCATCAATGCAAATTTATCCCATGAAAGCAGGGGAAGTACCAGGCTTGTTATATCAGATATGCTACGTGCCCTTACATCAGTGTGGAATTGACAGTTTTACATTTTAATGTTCAGAGGTCTTATGTCATGCAATATGTCTTTTTTTTTCAGTTTAATGCTAGCTACAGGTGTTTACCAGGCTTTGTATCAGCAACAGTGACTGGTTTCAGGTGAGTAAACAATTACATTTTTTCATGGAAAACATAAATCCTTCTGTCCAGTCTCAATTGAGACACCAGTCAGCAAGACTATATTCACTCTGGCTAGAACCCACACTCAGTGTATACATACTGAATAACAGTATAATAGCTGCAAAGGAAAGCCCAACTATTAGCACTGAAATACGATTGTGGGTAAAATTCACTACTGTGCAAAATTCCAAAAAACATAACTGGTCTCCATATGGATCAAAGCCTTTTGTGGGAAAAACTGAATTCTACCCAGAAGGGGAAATAGACGTGAGTAAACATAATACCATTTCCTAGATCATTAGGAAGATGAGTTAGTACATTGACTCTGGATATAACATTGAATATGGGTAACAGAGATATTATTTATGTCCACACATATGTAAATATAGCTGTATTTCAGGTATCAAAGAGAAGTTTAATAGAGATTAACAACAGGCAAAGGAGATCTCACACAGAGGTGTTCTGACTTTGGGAAGAGCTGTAGCATAACGTTTAAGTATTCCAGATCAAGTCTTGAGTCACATCAGGAGCCTTCAAAGGAGAGCCCCATGAAGCCTTCCTAGCCACACAAGATTGGCCAACACACCACAGAAAACCACTAATATGCAGGGATATTTAATTCTTGTGTTTCTCTCACTCTTGTATCTATTCAGGCCTGGAAGTGTTTTTGTGAACTATGAAGTAAAAGCCGGAGCAGTAAGCTTTGAACAGATAGCAAATGCCAACAAAGTTACACCACAATTTCTAGATTCGTCATACCAACTAAACCCAGCTACCTACACAGCAGAAATAACTAGTAAGTTTTAAGTTCTCTCAGTATTTTCCTTCAACATTTACTTTAGTATTTCTAGTGTGAACCATGTAGCTGCCATATACTGTTAATTATTTCTTACTGGGTCTTTAAAAAACATTTATTTCTCTGGCTGTTCCCTTTCATCCTGTACCACCAATGCTTAGGATTTGCATGAAATGACCATGCATGCAATACCTTGCACAGAAAACCATATCCTTCTAGATACTCTATTGAACTCTTCTGGAGTCCATCCATGGGAGAGAGCTTGAATACTCTCAAGTTCATCTCTAAAACAGAGACAGCTCTTAGCATATCAGGCTGCCAGCACTTCCCACATCCTCAAACAAAAGCAAAACCTCTTGCAGTTGACAGTTGACATAAGAACAGTTTCCCCCTGGCTTCCTTGAAACATTTTCATGCTGCTGCTGGACAGTGTGCTACAAATCAGTTGCCCGATCATGTGCCCAGAGGTGCTGTATTCTCAGGGCACTGAGCACTGGTCCATCCAGCTCAGAGGATTACTTCAACCTGGTTGTTTCTTTTCCAAATTTATCTACTTAGATAATAGTGGTGGTGATAATATTTCTGGCCCTTTGTGTAAAACAGTATGGGATCTTTGGCTGACAAAGATACTAGAAGAATACGTTGAGGGAAAATTACATACCTTCCATCAGAAGCAGTACCCTACAAGTGATGTTGAGTGTGTATTAGCTGTGAAGCACCAAGGATTCCCATGAGATGAGAGATGTATGAAAGATGGAAGATGTGAACTGTAATTGCAATAATGCGGAATGTTGTTCTTTGTCTTCCCAGATCAGACAAACTTCACTGTGAGTCCTATAGACATTTTTGAAGGGGATACAGTAACGTTGATTTGTGAGATAAATTCAACATCTAAGAATGTGACCTGGTATCACTTTGATCAGATCATCACAACCTCCATGATATATTCAATGGAGAAAAAAGTTACAACGAAAACCTCAAGGTCTACTCTTAAAATTGCCAGCATTATGATGAAGGATTCTGGTATGATTTTCTATTGTTAAAACAACAGATGTAAATTTCAAGTGTGGTTAGCTTTACAAAAAGCAAAGAAGAACACAGTGACTGCATTTTCCTAGAGGAAATGTGGAAAATAGAATCACAGAATCATAGACTAGGTCGGGTTGGAAAGGACCTTAAGATCATTTAGTTCCAACCCCCCTGCCACAGGCAGGGACACCACACACTAATCCATGTCACCCAAGGCTCTGTTCAACCTGGCCTCGAACACTGCCAGGGGTGGAGCACTCACAACTTCCCTGGGCAACCCATTCCAGTGCCTCGTAGTAAAGGACTTCCTCCTTACAATCTAAACTTCCCCTGTTTAAGTTTGAACCCGCTACTCCTTGTCCTATCACTACAGTCTCTAATGAAAGGTCCCTCTCCATCATCCTTATAGGTCCCCTTCAGTTACTGGAAGCTCCTATGAGGTCTCCACTGTCCCTCATAATTTGGGAGTGTTTCTTTTTTACCTTGAATGGACTACGTAGTGGCTGGACTGACATTGCCAGAAAGGTGTGAAATGACTGAAATGATTATACAGGCTTGGGTATTCTCAATGTCAGGCTTCACTGCTGTATCACAGGAGACAGCGGTGACTGTGTGGCTGTGGGCCTTCCAGCTCTTTTGGTGTGCTAATTTGAGGCTGTGGTTGAATTTGTCTTCAATGGCCTTTACCTTCTTTGCAAACATCACCTAACCAATCAGAGCTCACAGTTACAGTTTTACATGTTCATGTTTAGGGTTTTTTGAAAATCAGAAACAATTAAATTGTGGCATTTTGCTGATGGGAGTTGTCAAGGGAATTATCATGTATTTTCAGAGCTTTGACTCAAGCTCCTACTCAGTTCTTTGGACCATAAATTTTACATTCATCTTCAAAAAAAGGAATCTGTAACCAGGTATTTGGACGCACATATACAAAGTGGGAGCCATGGGTCCAAACTTTTTTGGGCTAAGGATGCCCTGAACCACAGTGTCTCCAATCCAATGCAAGTGGCCTAATATTTGCTTGGTTGTCCCAATGGGGAGAGGGTACCCACATACCTAAAGTATGAAGGAAGTTGGAAGCTGTGATTGCCAATTTCAAAAGGAAGCCTGGCTGCACCCAGAGGACAAGTGCCTGAGAATGTGGCTCATATATCCTTCCTGCTCTTTGGCAATACCTTCTGAGTAGTGAATGTGCTTACACCTAGAGTGCCAGCTCTTCTGGACTACACCCTAGACACCTATCACTCACCCATTCGGCATAGCAACCTTTTGCACAGACAGTCTGCATTCTTACTATGACATATTGCTGCCATGTGGACTATAGGCAATACACAGATCCCCAAAACACCAACTCAGCCAGATTTTAAGTATTTCCCTCCTAGACTACTGGTTTCTTCTCAAGTACCAAGCAACACTGAAGCTACCTAACCTGGATACATTTAACACCAGGAGTCTTCAGAAAGCATACTGCAGATAACTTGAGGGTACAATTAATTAGCAAGCAGTAGAGCCACTGCAGAGCAGGGAGATGTAAAAACCAGGGATAGAAGTAGCTCCCACTTCCTGATTCCACATGTAGAGGGAAAATCAGCAAAGCATCTTCTAAATGCTAAGATTTTGCCTATGTTTTACAGGTTCCTATAAGTGCACTTTTACAAACAGCGATCAGTTTAACACACTGATATACACGGCCATGAAAACCATAGCAGTGTCTCCACTATACATCACTCCAAACTTAAATGACATCAACGTTACATGCAACAGTCCTGAAATGCAGGCAAACGGTCCTCTGCTGTCCTGTTGTATTGACAAACACCTACCATCACTGACTGGTCACTGGGAAGTAAATGGCGCAATCAATATTACAGGTAAGATTAAGCAATGGTTGTCTTCCACCTGCTGGGTTTTTTTGTTCTTCAAAGATCTCCTCCTAATTGGCCACCCCAAAGGCCAAGTACTAGGATAAATACAGGGTATGCTCCTAAGGTAGGGGGCAGGAGGATGATGGATGGACAGCATGGTACAGACACTGTATGTGTTGTGCCAGAGCCAGTGGGATTCTTGGCATCTCCATGTACTGTGCACACATTGATGCTAAAGCATCAATAAATTGTGCCATCCTGGATGGAAACAGCTGCCTAGTGCTGCACCACACCATCTTTTCCCAAAAATTTTGTCTGTATTGTCTAGTTTTGAGAGCAAGGAGGAGTACATCAGCCTCTTCTGCTGTCTTCAGAATGATCCTTGGGGAATGAAAAGCTTCTGTGTACCACATATCAAGATCTGACAACCAAGAGAGGCAGGTGCTACACTTTAAACCAGCAGCAGCATACCTTAATACTGAGTGCAGTTTCCACCTGTAGCTGTGATGCATCACATGCCAGTAACATCCCACAAAGGTTTACTTACAATGTAAATACAAAGAGTTAATAAAGCACCAAGTAAATGTGCTGTGAAGAGGTGATATTCATCTTAAATATCTCAGATAATGAGGTTAGGCCAAACCAGAGTACTCTTAATTTTGGCTTATCCTGAGCTAGCCAAGCAATGTTGATGCTTTCAGACTGATTCAGGCAGTAGTTGCCCAGCACTGTTCAGACAATTAGGCCTTTGGAAAACCACTATGAAAAACAGAGTAAAAAATGTGAACAAACTTCAGCAATAACGTGTTAAAAGTGTCATGCTATCATACAAACACAAGAAGTTTTCCTTAGCTGGAATGACTGCTTGTGGTTTCCAAAGTCCAGGTACTTTTTGACATCCACAGCCCTTCAAGGAACGTTTATTTCTCTTTAGGAGTCTCCAGTTTCAGTGAAAACTGCACTGAATACAAGCTGAACATCAATGAGTCACTATGCTCACCTGAAAAGTCAGGAACAGTGACTACATATACATGTGAGCTACAGACTGGACATGGTGCCAGGCGCAGTGAAAACATCAGAGTAACATATTTCCGGACAGGTAAGAGTCAGGTAGCATGTGACAGACCACCAGCACTGTAATGCATAGGTGGTCTCTTTGGGACATGTCATTTGCAAGGATATGATTATAGCAAGTGACTCTCAGTAATGCTATGTCTGTCTTGTGTTGTCTTAGCCCATGTAACAATATCTGCAAGCGTAAACTCAGTAGTTTCGGAAGGATACGCGTTCAATCTGACATGTGAAAGTGATGTGAGCAATTATGAGAGTATCAGCTGGAAAATACAGTCTGGAAATGTCACAAAAATAATAGACTGTGATGCATGCATCAAAACCAGCAAATTTCCAGCTACATCTGTGCTCACAGTGAAGACTGCCACACAGGACTGGAGCGGTGAGTGAATGCAGTTTATATTGGCTACAAAGGCAATGAAATCTCTGCATCATTTATAGTGTCCTTAGCCTTGCAAATCTCTGTGAAGTCTGGCCACAGTAAATTAAAGCAGGAGTTAAAGTTATAATTGCTGGAGGACAGCAAGACATGCTGCTGCCAGCAGGACCGTGTTTGCTCATTTTAGGGCTCAGGACCATGCAAAAACTGAGAAGCAATTCTACTGACTAAAGCATGGTTTTTGTGTCACTCCTTTCAGGCACCTACATCTGCACACTGTCCCAGAAGCATGCTGAGAGTTCTGCCAATGTGACAATTGAGGTTATTTCCTTGCCTCTGAAGAAGAATATCCTGATAGACCCCATTGCAGCACCTGTGCTGTGCAAAACTCAACAAGCCCTCGAGTGCTGCATAAGTGCTAACACCAAGGAAGATTATACTGTTACATTTGTGGTTCAACAAAATGAATTTCAAGTTGGTAAGAAATACTCAACTTACAGAATCATTAGTTGCATTATGTGTCAAAACGCAGTCTCTTGGCTTTTTGTTTTCAGTTAGGTCACTGTAACCAATTCAATCTTACTGCTATTATGACAACTCATAAGTACTCCTGAGAGTGGTTAGGTTACCATGCCTGTGGAGCATGGTGTAGATTAACAGAACAGCAAATGAAGTCATTGCTGTAGTGATAAATACTAAATAGGTAAATTCAATGGTTGGTCTGAGTTGTCAGGCAGTGAGAATTGAGCATGCTTACCATTGTTCAGATTAAAAATAGCTGGACTGCATTTATTTGCTTTTATCTTTCACACTGCCACTTTTTTGGACTAAGTATCATGGAAGCACTACTTAACAAGACCCATTAATTACTGAAAAATGTAGAATAACTCATTAAGAATGCAATTTAAAGAACTGTTCTGTTTTCTTCAAGGGTACAGGTGACATATCTTTAACAGCACAAAAGCCTAGGTTTCTATGTCTACAAATTTAGGGCAATTCTACAGCTTCCCTGGCACATTTTTACAGAATAGAAGCTTTTAAGTGGGTTACAAAACAGTTAATTTGAAAACAAAACCAAAGGCCCACCTAAACTAACCCAGAAGACATGCAGGAGTGCAAGCCCAGGCTGAACTGTAATGCAGGTGGAGATTTAGGGATCCCTTGGTTGCTAAGAAAAATGCTGAGATCTTCTTGGAAGATATTGCACTCCTGGACCCTCAGGCACAGGAATACTGAAAAGCAATTGGAGTGTGGTTCAGATCCTGAGTTCCAAAGAATCAGATAAAAGCAGCAAAAAGGTACCCTAGCCTAAACAAAACACCTATGGTAAAAGCAGAAGCAGGAAGAAGCATTCTTCAAAGCAGTTTCTAAAGCAAACTCTGGTTCCTGCACAGTAAAGGAGGGTTTGGGCAGGATTTGAAAAGGTAGTGATCATGAAACAGCCTCCAGAAGATGTATTACATGGAGAGTAAGAGACAGAGATCAGTGTACAGAAAGGAAGTTTTTCCACAAAGGAAGGTTTTATTCTCTAGGACCCACAGAAAAGAAAGTTTTACTGAAGCATTCTGCTCTTGCTAGCTGATTGACCCCAAATCTGCATTAACTTATCTTAATCCTTCCATACAGAGAAAAAGAAAAAGGGAAATTTGTTTTGCTACATGTACAATTACACAGAAACAGAATGCAGCAAGACGAAAGAGCTCAGAGCACATTGCAGGTTTATTAACCGCATTGGACAGGAAGTCAACAGTGAAAGTATAAGACTGCACCTGATAGCTGGTAAGAAAAAAAAAAGTTACTATTTAAAGCTTTTAAATAGGAAATCCCAATATCTTTGTTAAACCAGGTGCCACAGATTTCTCACCTAATAGGAGCAGGTTTTGTTAGCCAAGACTTTTGTCTCCTTATTTGATGAGAAATTTTGAAATACAGAGGAAAATATCAATTTTGCTGTAATAAAGAAAAATAGACAACATGTTTTTTCTTTACTGTATTTGACAATGGCTCCAGTATGTTCCCAAGCAATTATAGTTCTTGTGTCTATATCTATATCCATATCCACATAGTTATAATTATATCCGTATAGCTGTAATTGTAGTTATAGATCTTCTGTTCCTACTTCTGTATGGTGCAGCATGAACCACCAAGCTTCATCTCCAGTTTTAAAATGTGGTCAAGCAGCTCTCAGCTTGCCCCAATACTTTAGCAAAGATAAAAGACTGTCGTGCCTCGGAGAAGTCACCTAGTTCAGGAGGTCCTCTTGTGGGAGAGCATATCCACTTTAAACACATGGATAATTACAATTCAACTTCGCTAAATCCAGTTTCAATATTTATTTCTAACCAGAGTGTGAATATTTCCGCTTCTATTCTAAACTGAAAAGAAAGAAATGTTGGACGTCCCCCTAATGTAGAAAATTCTGTTTTCCCCACAGTAGCGGTACCTGATTTGAATCAGTTCATCTGGTCAGATTTTACTGCAGGCACTTTCATTACTTTTTACAGCAGATACTTACTGATATTAAAAACCAAATGAAACCAATTAGCAGGACTCACTGTTCACCAAAAGTTGTTGAGATCTCACAAAGTCTTAATGAATTTCCTATAGTGCTGCAGCAGTACAGAGACAGCAGAATAAACTTTGTATGAGTTACTGCTCACATAGCAGTCAATATAATCCCACTCCACCTCTGTCTAGCCCTGTATTGTAACAGCCAAATCCTAAAAATTTTGAGTATTGGTTTGTTGATTAAATTCAGTATTCAAAACCAAGGGGCTTTATTAAATTTCATTTTCAATTTCATGATCCCAAAAAATTGGGAATGCAAGACACAGACCCTGAGAAGTTATAATCAATGAAGAAAGCAAGCCAAAATTCTCACTAATTTAAAGACTTTAGAACTTCAGGATGTCACAGTTTTGATGGGTGTCAATTATTCATCTCCCTGCTTCTCAGTTTTCCACTTCTATGTCATTTTCTCAATACAGATGAGGAAGCTTCCTGCTCAGACAGCTTTGGGATTGGAATAGAAGGAGACACAATAATAAAACCATGCTGTGAGTTGGATAATCCATATGGTTTTATCCGAGGCAGCAAAAGTTACAAGTGCTCTGGCAAATCATGGAAACTTGAAAGGAATGACTGCCTATCTTTACCAATAAGCAACCTGCTGAATAGTGCTGAGGTAACATTTATGAGTTTTCTAGAGGCTGGGGTGTGGGAGTGGAAGAGAGCAAATATTTTTGTTGACTGTTTTTTTTTTTTTTGCTTAACATATATAAAATAATAATATATAATATTATAAAATATATGAAGCATTAAAAAAAAATCAAACAATTAAAACTATGTTCTAAAAGATATAAAGAATGGTACCTATATCTTCACAAGTCAGTGAGGTTAAGTCCCCTTCTCTGGCCCAGAGGGCACATGGCATTGCATGGCTAATGTCCATAGACATGAACACCCTCTTCCCCTGACAAGGTGAACTTATTCATAGTGTCACTGGCCAACAGCGTCTTTTGAACCACACTCAGGCAGGAATGCTGCCGCCACAAACCCAAAGCATGCTACAGAGTACACTAACAGCGATGCAGTTGGGCCACTGCCCAACCTCAGACCCAGGCCCTGTTTAGGGTTTTCCCTTAGCCACTATGCTTCGCAGATAAGTGCCAGGCCTTGATTTGCAGCCTAGGTGTCCTATCATAGTAGTGTTTACTTGTACAAATCATCCAAAGTGATCTGTCCCTCAGTGAGGTTAGATGAATGAGAACAATTATCATTCTTGCATCCAACACTTCCTAGGTTTATCTTAGTAAATTAGGCACGGCAAGGTCCCAGGCAGAGGTGCAACTACCCACTTATATATTTTTGTCACTTGACAGATTTTGCACCCTCATGTGTTTGGATCCAGGCAAACTATTTTTCCCCACAAAATTACCAAAGGGGAATTTTTTTCCAGGAGTCTGCAAGTTAGCACAGACAAGAGACCATTCTCTATCGTGAAGGCACCACTCTCAATAATACCCTAAATATTAACCCAGAACAGGTTAGGATGCTGTGTTCTGGAAGGTCAGGGAGTTAGTCATTAACAGCATGTCTAGAATGACCCTGGCTCTGCTTATTTTATTAGTGTAGGGGTAGACATCTTGTAGGAAGATCAAGCTCTAGCAAACACGTGATGTGCTGTTTGTTATCTTCTATTCCAGTCCTTGGTCAACAGTCCTGAGGCAAAAGCAGACCTACCTAACTACCTTGCAGAGCTTAAGGAAAATACAGGAAAGGAGCAAAACATAATAAACAATTCTCCTGCAAACTTAGGTGCAATCGTTACCATCCTGGATATGATCTCCTCTATCCCAGCAGATGCAGAGGAGCTCACTATTCAAGTAAGGTTTTATTTTAAGTCTTACGTATTCTTACAAAGCCTCTTGGCCTCTTTTGTCACAGGGGATGACGTTCTCCCTGAAGAACTTCCACAGTCACTTAGGGTCAGGAACAGGAAAGTGTTAAAAGACTAAAGATGAAATGACAACAAAGATACAGATTTTTTGAAAAGTCAAATAAATGAAGACAAGAAGCCTGTGCATGAAAGAGAGGATGTGGTATGCATAGCAACTAGAAATTGGACATGAGTACACAATGTGCACTTGCAGGCCAGAAAATTAACTGTAATCTAGATTGCATAACAAGAGGCATGGCCAGCAAGTTGAAAGAGCAGAATTTCCCTCTCTATTTTGTTCTAGTGAGACCCCACCAGGAGTACTGCATACAGCTCTGGAGTTCCTCAGTATAAGATAGACATGGACCTGTTACAGCAGGTCCAGAGGAGGGCCACTAAAATTATCAGAGGGATGGAACAACTCCCCTTTGAAGAAAGGCTGAGAGAGTTGGGGCTGTTCAGGCTCAATGAGAGAAGGCTCTGGGAAGACATCATAGTAACCTTTGAGTGCTTAAAAAGGGTTTGTGGGAAAGACAGAGAATGACTTTTTACCAGGGCCTGCAGTGACAGGACAAGGGGAAATGGTTTTAAACTAAAAGAGGGGAGATTTAGGCTGGATATAAGGAAGAAATTTTTACAATGAGGGTGGTGAGACATAGGAAGAGGTTTCCCAGAAAAGTTGTGGATGCCTCATCATTAGAAGTGTTCAAGGTCAGGATGGATTTCCCTGCCCATAGCAAGGGGATTGGATTGGTCTTAAAATCTCAAAACCATTCCACAATTCTATGATTCTATGTGTAAAAGGAGAAGCAAAATAAAGTTTGAAATACAGATAGGGAGAGTGAATTCCAGGAACCATGATCAAGAAAGGAAAATCAGTTAGATGTTGCAATAAATGATTGGCAAAGCAAATGTTAGAAATACTTTGAAACATTTATCGTGAGGTACAGAAGAAAAACACTGCTTTTTTGAGCAGAGATGAGTATTTTTAGCTGGAGAACCCTACATGATAAAAAGTGGCAAATTAACGATTGTACAAACCCTGAGAAAGAAGAAAAAGAAGGCTGGAAAAGAAAACTATCAAGTAATATGTAAAAAAAAAAAAAAAAAAGCATGGCACAGCTCCATTTCTGGAAACTGTAACTTGAAAATAGAGCATTCAGAGGGTTAACAACTGTAGGTTCCACATGGATTTAGCAACATAAGAAAATGCTGGGCTTTTTCAAAAAGCAATTCTAGGACCACACAGAAATTACCATCAGAAACAACAGTGATTTGTATGGGATTTCAGTAACAACATTATTCTTTTGTTGTTCCAGAATTTTCTCTCCACAGTGGACTTCATTGTTGCTGATTCCACAGCTAAAGTTTGGGAAGACCTGAATAAAGAGGAGACACTTAAAAGTTCTCTATTACTTCATTCAGTAGAAAATTTCTCCCTGCGCCTCCAACCAGTTAATAATACCATTCCTCCTGTCTCTGCAAACAGCCTTCAGCTACAAGGTATAGTTGTCACAGGAAATAGCAACACGGATTATAATAAGAACTTCCGCAGTACAGAAAATCTCACAGTTAATGTGCTCATTAATGAAACTGAGATTCAGACTCTAACCCAAAATTCAACCATTGTCAGTGTGATGTACTCAAAACTTGGACATATTTTGCTCCAGAATGAGTCTGAGTATCTGAACGGTTTACTGCTATCAACAACAGTGAGCAGCAACAGAAGCCAGAAGTTCGATATTAATATGACCTTTGCAAAGAAAAACTTGTCCCTAAAGACACCCCGGTGTGTCTTTTGGAACTTCACACTCAATAAAGTTGGAGGAGGCTGGGATACTAATGGTTGCACCCCCACAGAGGTAGAAGATTATGTAATCTGCTCCTGCAATCACTTGACATCATTCTCCATTCTGATGTCACCTGATAAATCCTCCCAGTTAATCTTTGAAGATTATATTACATACATTGGCCTGGCTATTTCAATCTTGAGTTTGGTGGTCTGCATTATAATTGAATCCTTAGTCTGGAAATACGTGACAAACAACACAACCTCTTATATGCGCCATGTCTGCATCCTCAACATAGCTACATCACTTCTGATTGCTGATATTTGGTTCATTGTCACTGCCTCCATCAATGACCAAAACCAGCAGATGAGCAGAGGTATCTGTTTAGTTGCCACCTTCTTCATCCATTTATTCTACCTATGTGTCTTTTTCTGGATGCTCAGCCTGGGCCTCATTCTTTTCTACAGACTGGTCTTTATCCTGCATAACACAAGCAAGACCTCACAGAAAGCAGTGGCATTCTGTCTGGGGTATGGATGCCCCTTTGCCATTGCAGCCATCACCATTGCTGTCACATTGCCAAGGAACAATTACACCAGAAAGGATGTTTGCTGGCTCAACTGGAAGGACAGCAAAGCTCTCTTGGCCTTCGTCATACCTGCCCTGATCATTGTGGCTATGAATTTGTTCATCACTGCAGTTGTTATAATAAAAATACTGAGGCCAACTATTGGGGATAGGTCAAACAGGCAGGAGAGGAACTCTTTGTTTCAAATTGGCAAAAGTGTGGCCATCTTGACACCCCTATTAGGCCTTACCTGGGGATTTGGTCTTGCCACCGTCATCAAAAACAGTCATCGAATCTTCCACATCCTCTTTGCTCTTCTCAATGCTCTGCAGGTGAGTTACACATACATATGATTTTGTTTACTGTAAGACCATGTAACATATAGTGACATTCTTGTAGTGCTGTGTTTGGAGAGGAATAAAAACATTTTGAGAGAGATTAGGTTTACCTTACACATCCTTATTCCTAAAGGGCTCTTTGGAAAAACCCATTCCAGGAATTCAGCAGCATTTCATTTTCCCAGCTGCCTTAACAGATGTTCCTTATAGATAAAGGTGACATAAAGATAACTTACAGCTTTGCCAGTATCTTTGGGAAGAATTGCATTCCTGAAGATCAGGAAAATAGCCCTGTTATATTCAGATGGGCAAGCTTTGTCTGTCTGGTTTCATTTACTGCATCTGGACGCATCATATTAAGCTCTTTTGTGTTGAAGAAATTAGTATAAAGAACATGAAAGTCACCAAGAACAGCTGGATAGTACTACTAATGAAAAGACTACAAATGTTTGAGAGTTTTCAGTCAGTATGATTTTTACAACGTATTTAAGTGGCCAGTAGGATCCCAATACAATAGGATTTCTCAAGGACACAGCAGTTATGTCCACTCTGTCTCTTAAGAATGGCATAAAAATTGTACACTTCAGTCCAAACTGCTAGCTTATCTGGGAAGCATAGAATCATAGAATCATAGAATAGTTAGGGTCGGAAAGGACCTCAGAATCATCTAGTTCCAACCTCTCTGCATGGGCAGGGACACCTCACACTAAACCATGTCACCCAAGGCTATGTCCAACCTGGCCTTGAGCACCGCCAGTGATGGAGCATTCACAACTTC
>JASSUY010013794.1:0-33148 GCA_032466535.1 Forpus xanthops
GAAGGGGGCCTATAGGGATGCTGGGGAGGGACTCTTCATGAGGGACTGTAGTGAGAGGACAAGGGGTAACGGGTCCATTCAAGGGGCATTTATCTCATGCTAGGACAGAGGCAGGGCTCCCTGGCTAAAGGTGTTGCTTTCCAGGTGATCCTTTTTATTGTGGCAGGCACCCATTTCACTGCGGTTTGGTCTGGGGTTTTTCCTTTCAAGAAGACATTAGCAAGCAGGATTTGTCAAGTAAATGCACCTACAGGCTTAAACTGCAGGCATTTAACAAAGAAACAAATCAAAGTGTAAGTACATTACCATGCACACCTAGGGCCTGATCCTGCAGAGACTGACTCCTGAGAATAATCTTTACCCAAGCAACTATAGCAGTGCCTTTGAACTCAGTCAGACTACCTGGGAGAGCAGGGAGCATCTTATAAATACCCAATGAAGTGAGGCTCAGACCCTAGGCTGCCTTGGCTGAGGTGTAAACATAGTCAGAGGTGGTATTGCCTCTGTGGAGTTCTTACAACTTCTGGAAGTGATGGTGACCTCTGGTGTTATCTCATTCTGCCTCCAGAGACCACCAGTCCTCAGCCCTGGGCCCACCCATACAGACACGTCCTGTACCTGAAGCTCACGGGCTGCCTGATTTCCATGCTGTTTTCCATGGCCTTGATGTCTTCCTGCTGCTCTCACTCCACGGTTCTTCTGTTCATAAAGAAAATAGTTTGGTAGATGGGAAAAAACCTGCCTTACAGCTTTCCAGTGAGAACAGAAGGAGGTTTGTCCCTCAGTTTCCTGGAGAACCCCTTTCCTAACCAAGATCCTCAACTAGATGGGTGACTCTCAGGCAGGTCAAGGTATATTGGACATCCCCAGGTCACACCATTGCTTCTGCTGTTGTACACAAGTGTAAAAATAGATTCAAGGCTCTCTGACATTCCCGTCTGTGATTCCCACAAGACACGTTCAGACCTGACAGAGATCATTCTGCCCAGAAGGAAGTTCCATAGATTTCTCCTTGCAAATAATCCCAGGTGACTCACCAAGACCTGTCCTCAGCACAGAAAAGGATGAAGAGAAATGGGACTCAGCTTTAGACATCTCCTACAAAGCTCAGCCTCTGCCCAGCCACAGATTAAGGAAGAGATGAAGATGTTTCAGGTTCAGTTCCTCTGTTCTGAAGCCCATGCAGGACAGGGCTTTGAGGGAGCCCTTTAGCCCTGTGATCCATCATCAAAACCCTGGTTGATAAGCTCTTGGGAGAACAAATGGGGCATCTAATCAGGACAGTGATGAGCCAGAGTTGTTGGGTCAAGCCATGACTGCTAGGTGTTCAGTCATTGATATGAATCAGCTTCCATTAATTCAGAGGCATGCCTTCCTCCACATGGAAAGTCAAGGAGAGCTGCATAGCAGAACCTTTAGGGACCTGAAAGTCCCAGCTGCTGAGAACACTGAATGGTGCATGATGATGGAAAATACATTATGCATTCCAGAAAACAAACATCCACATCTCCCTGCTTCCCACAGTTTCAACCCTCGATACGAAGTCGCTGTCAACCCACAATGTCCGTCTTTGATTTGAATCCTGCCTCTTTAACATTTGGGCCAAAACATCCTCCCTGATGATGCTGTAGTGGACATCCTGCCCTGGCTGGGGCAGAGATTGCTCTGCATGGGACCCAGCACAAGATGTGGGCAGCAAGGAGAGAAACTGTGCCCTGCATCCAGTATTCTGACCTAGAACAGGACCCCTGGGTATAACCTTTATGTTTCTTTGATATTCATTTTTCTTGATCTTGGCAATTCCTTTTCCTGCAGCTTTGGGTTTGATGACGCACAAATACTAACTTCTGCCTTGGCTTCCAGGTAGAATTGCAAATGTATCTCCTTGCAAAATTACCGAGTCTGGAAACAAGTTTGAGTTTAGCAGGAAAAGGTTTCTACTTACTTTTGTTCTCCTTGGTGTCGGTGATGATCATTCTGAGCTTGTTCCAGACTAAGTTACCTGCAATCAAGCCTCTTGTCCCTGGGTACAGATTTGCCCTCCACAACAAACACTTCCATGCTGTTCAAGGTGTGGGTTTGTCACCTTTGCTACGAGTGGTGCAGGCAGGAGAGATCCTTGCTGTGCACATTGGAGTGTGAAAAGAAAAGGAGTGAAATAAACACTATTCCAACCCAATTTTGAAAGCTTCATTATTAACTGTGATTAGCAATCATAGGCTTAGAAACACCATTGGAAGGTGGAAGAAACAGACATAGCACAGCCTGGATGGTTTTAAACATACATTCTATGTTTGCAGCCAGCCTGCTGATGGTGGGCTGCTGAGGGCAGATAGACAACTGAAGCAAAGGACTAGGGACACAACCCCTTCCATGTAAAAGGCCTTAGCAGCAACAGCTCTATCCCTTCATTAAACCTCACCAGACTCACCCTAAGATCCTGTGCCTCTTGTGTTCCTGCCTTGGCAAGGTGAACACCAGGTACTTTGGGCACAGACCCCCATCCCTGTTGTGATGCAGTGTGCCTGGGGATGAAGCACCATGAGTCCTGGGGGGAATGTAAGGGAACCTCAACTCCATCATCAGCAACCGAGCTCAGCCTCAAACCCCAGCCCTTCCCCTGCCCAGAAGTACATTTTGTATACTCTCATGCGACCTTTTCTATCTCTCCAGTACATAGAGCACCGAGCCTGTGGCTTGCTATGGCAGGGCAGTGTGAAATCTCCAGCCAGGCTTTTCTAGCAGGTTTGCTCTGGACTCCCTGACTGGGCCAAGAATGGTGAATCCCTATGTATCAAGTCCTGCTTAAACCCCAAGTCAGTTGTAATTCATTTACAACTTGGATTGCTTTCTCTCTGTCCTACAACTCAGGAAAGGCAGCAATAACTTCTGTTTACAAGCCATATGATTTGGCAAGAACAGAATCTCCTGCTTTGTTTTTCAATAGCCCAGTGTTTTCACACAAACCTGCGAAGTTTGTCTCTAACAACATGCAGAAGAAAGCCATATTTATACCCTTTCTTGGTCTGAGCCCAGAAAGTGAAGGAGGACACACAGTACCATTCAAAACAAAGCCTAATAGTGCACCAGGGAGATGTTCAGCACAGCGAGTTCAGAAACACTGCAGCACAGCAGCTTCACACAGGCAGAAGCTGGCGCTGTTTCTGGGCTGAGAAAAAGGTGAAATACAACATAAGGCTGGTTTCTCCCTTGAAACCAGGACTCAGAATCCTTTCGTGCCAGCAGTGTTTCTATAAGCACGTTTGCAAGAGCCAGGACAAAGTGTTACTTCTCCATTAGACAAAGCGAGGACACTGTGCATCCAAGTTTGCCAACGTGACCTATTTATACTCTTCAGACTTTTGTCAAGGTACAGCACCAGAGCAACAGACTTTAAGAGGTCCCAGAGATGGTTCTTGCAGATAAAGTGCATCAGAGTGAACCCAGCAAGGTTCTTGGATCAAGTACCTACAAAGAGTTGAACCTACTGCACAAAATCAGTGCACGGCAGAGCACGCGGCTGCCTCAACTCCTCGCACCCGTGGTCCATCCTGCATCACCACCCATCTCTGGCCGGGCAGTCCTGCACAGACAGCTCAGCCTCAAAGGTCAGGGCAGCTGCAAAGTGGGAAAATGCTGCTCATCTGCAAGGGAAGGCAATGGGGCAGTGAATCAGCAGTGGATATTACAAACAATACTGAATAGTTCGTAATGTTGATGCTGTCCCTAAGGATCAACATCCTTTTTAAGAGAGCAGCTCTTCTTGGAGCCAAAGCTGATGGAGTCTCCTGGGTGAAGTCGACATCTCTGCTGTGTCACGTACCAAACTGGAAAGTCAGAAGGCCCAGTTCCAGCCTTAAAAACAACCTCCTAAAGAAGCCAGACAGAGATGCAACGATCCTTTTTACTACCCAAGGCACTTACAAACCCGCAATTACTGCATACATTTGTAAGGAGAGAAAATTAAATCCAGATCCCACCTTCAGGTTAGGAACTCTCATGCCGCCAGTCCTTTTTGGCACTCACAATGCCTCTAGGAATGCTGCACTGCTCCAGTAAGGGAGAAAATACCAATGTTTGCTAAAAACCCTGGGTTTTATACTGCATCTCAGAGGTGGGGACTGAACTTCCACATTGGTTGCCCTTTCCTTTTATAAGAAACAACCCATGGCCATTCAAGGAACAGAAGCAACACTGGTGTGTGATTTACATGCAACCAAATGAAGGTGGATTTCAAATACTGACTGTCATTTTGAGTCAGAGCACATCAGTCATCTCAGAGGAATTAAAAAGAAGAAATAAGCAGCCTGTGTTTAGGTGTCCCAAGAGAAAGTGGAAGAAACCTCATCAAGTAAATAATACGCTTAGCCTCAGTTTTAATTTAAACCATATTTTAGTGTCTCAGCATAGCAGGAATTCCATACCATCCCATCATTCCAGCTCACATAGTTGCTACGGATATTTCTGTCCACATTGAACATGCAACTCCACAGTAGTTGCGACTTCTGTACCAGGAGACAGCTGAAATAAAGTGTGATCTTCACAAAGTGGTTTCTTAGGCCTATTGCCTCTAATTGAGCTCGAATTCAACACTTAACATGGAAATGGCTATGACAGCCAGAAAGTTTGTAGTTTTACCAGCAAATCAGTAGCCATAGAACAACTATTCACTGAGAATGAATGACGAGAAATGATTGCTCAACTGAATGGACCCAACACAACAGAAAAATTATGGAGACCAGCAACACAAATATACAAGCCATAATAAACCAATGTAATGCAATTTAAATCTCAGAGAGTGTCCTACTCATCAGGCAGCATAGACTTGCAACGGGGGTTTGGTGCCAGCGGAGCAGAAAGTACAATAAACCAAAAGCCAGGCTGGGAGTAAGCACGTGTCACTTCAGCTTGATGTCATTGCTCCAGAACTCACCTCCAGCAGGGCTGGAGTCAAATTCAAGTCGCCAGAGCAAATTAACCACCCCAGAGAAGAAGAAATACCTTTTGCAAGTACCTGCGCTGTTGCAGAAGTCTGGATTGTATCAAGACCCAACAGTGCATAGTTCTGAATACACAAAGGCACTTGGGAAGTGATGCCCAGTGAAAAATCACTGGAAATTATGGGCAGAGGATAAAGGAAAAAGAGAAACCATTTAATACTCAACTGTCAGGTTGCTAAAGAAAAATGCAGGCAGAGATAAAAGGGAAAAGGTTGAAAGCTTTCAAAGTGAAGAGGCAGAATGTGTTATTTGTATTTAGTTAACTAGATAAAAAGCACACTGGACATACATATTTGATTCTCAGTTGGGGAGACCTGACAAACCAATAAGCCTCTACGAGAAGCAGAGAAGTCACCCCCAGCAGCAGCACTGGCCAGCGCAGGGTGCATGAGGTAACTGCAGTAGTGAGGATCATTTCTTAGATTGGTTTGGGTTAGAAGGGACCTTAAAAGTCATGCAATTCCAATGGATGTGGATGCCACATTCCTGGCAGTGTTCAAGGCCAGGCTGGACAAGGCTCGGAGCAAGCTGCTCTAGTGGAAGGTGTCCCTGCCCTTGGCAGGGGGTTGGAACTGGAGGAGTTTTAAGGTCCCTTCCAGCCCAACTGTTCTCTGGTTCTATATGTGTGATAGAATCTTGCCTTTGTCTATCTTCCGAGTTCATTTTCAACCCATTTCCTTTGTTTGTTTGTTTTAAGGAGATTTCCAGCTCTGTCCTCGGCAGCAGCAGTCCCTGGGTTTGTTGAGTTCCCTGTGGCTTTTTCAACTTCTGTGAGATAATTGGCACAGTTTACTTGGCTAAATCAGAGGGGGATTTTCAAGGGCTGAAATGGCAATGAAGCACCCAACTCCCATTGGTGTTTGGTCTTGCCCTCCTTAATCACTGCAGTACTTTGGGAAGCAGAAGGCCCTGCAGCAGCTGCACTGTGGTCTCCTCTGTAGCCTGGGCAATAAAGGATACTACATTTTCATTCAGACTTCAATAAAAGAAAAAGCCTTTTCAATTTGGGCTGAGGAACATGGTTCATTTGCCAACTTCCAGAGCTACTTCTATCATCAGCAGGAATGCCAGCAGCTGCCAAGTTTTCATCTCTGCTGCAACAGCAGTATTTTCTTTGAGGGTAGCCTTGTTTGGGGCTATCATGTTCCTGTTTTCCTTTCTCTTTAAGCCTGGCAGAACACCGGCTTGTCTATTCCTCACCTGAACTTCTAATCCTGTTTGGAACCAACTCCATAACAACCAACAGGAGAAATAACAGCACGGGCAATGCTACTCTGGTCCAACACAGGGCTTTTTCTGCTCAGTTTGGTTTAAAGGCAGGTGACACCAAGGTGCTATCTTGGAGAACAACAGCAACTCAGCTTACCCTGGGAGATGCAGAAACTGAGGCTGCCAAAGGCTCTCCCAGACACATAGAAGGTGCAACTTTGGTGCCTTTTGGATGCTCTCAGTTGCCTACAGCAGAAGATGCTCAGTGCAAGGCTATGCCAAAACCCCCTTGTTCTACCTGCAGGCTCTCAGCTATCAGAACCCAGGAGCTAGACATGCAGAAGTCGTATCATTTCCCAAAGGTCCTCACTTTGCCCTCCTGCCGGTCCCAATGGGAAAGCTCTTCAGAGAGCCCACAAGGATGGCAGTGGCTCTAAGGAACAGTGCCTTGGGAGCGAGACTGGGAAACCACAGACTGATCTGCTGAGCTGCAACACTACAAAACCAGCAACCATTTAGTGCTGCTCCACCCCCCCAGATGTAAAATCATTCCAATTCCCTTCTCAGAAGTGCACGCTCTCCATTTCATTTCACACAGATGTCCCTCCAGCCTCACATCAGCAGGGATGGAAAACTTTTGCTTTCAAGGACTGATGAAAAAATCCCCTCAATCCAAAACAGAAAAGAAAGAGAAATATTAAAAGAAGCACAGAGCACTGGAAAGGGTTGCGAGGCCTCCCCCAAGACAAGACCTGGGGGTCCCCAAGCAGAGCAAACTGAAGGTCAGGTCCTTCACCAGGCAAGCCCTTTCCAAAGAGCTCTGCCAGCCCCACAGCTCACATCAGGATCCTGTTTAAGCCTGCCCAGCATTCCTCACCAGCTTTCTCTTCCTCCCTGCTGCCTTAACCACCAGCTTCCCCTCGATGTTTGGACTTCACTATAACAAGGATTTTCAGTTGAATCGTAAATTCATCAGAGATGTGGTTTTGGTCACTCTGAAGCTGTTAGCGAGTCTGGGTCAAATTTGTCACATAGTTTGGGCTGGAAACTATGTGTTCAAGGGTGATGGGGGGATAGGGTTGCTTCACCATTGAGGCAAGCGACCCACAACACGCGGATGGAGGCCACGCACTTGGCCCCTCGTCTCAGGGCTTTCTCTGAGCTTTAAAAGTAGAACAGGTCCTGTGGGAGCCCAGGAAGCCAACAGCAGGATTGATAGAGAGCCTGGGATCGGGTACAAGGCAAATATGTGCATACTCTGCACCTGAGGAGGGGCTGGTGAACAAGGAAACCTTCATGTTGGAGTTGCTCCAATTGCTACAAACAGCCACGGGGAAAGCAAGAGGAGCAGGACTGTCCCTGGAAGAGGAGGGCAGGAGGCTGGGAGGTGGGACCATGCACTCCCACCCATCCCTGCACTTCCCCAGGAGGCCCTTTTTGGATCACTGTCAGCTAACAGAGAACTCAGAGCGGAGCAGAAGGAGCAACACAGGATTGCCTGGGTCATAAGTGTGTTGTGAAGTAGTGCAAGAAAAGCAGAATAATTCTCATTTTGAACCAGATTTCCCAGTTCCAAGACGATTGATAACATGAGTGTTTGACAATATGAACCAGCCAGGAGGCACTTGGTATCCCACATCCCTAGAAAGAGCCTGTATGTTTGTATTGCCAGTGCAGTTACCAAGAAACAAAGAAATCAAAGTCAACACCAGTATTGATGCTTTTTCTCTATTCTCCTCTAGTCTCCATCGTTTTCCTATGCAAGAGTGTGGCAATTCCCGACACCACAAACCTTGCAGCATGGTTTTTGTGTCTCCTGAGCTATGCTTGCCTCAGGGATTGGCAAAATATCTTGCACTGCTACTCTAGCTAGAAATAGGAGTGACTTCTCTAAGTGTTTCCTAGGAAAAGACCTTTATGACATAGTAACACCTATAAGCAGACAGCACAAGAGCATTGAACATGCCTCTAGCAGCCATCCCAAAACAACAAGGATTTTCACCACAGTATTAGATGCTGATTTAAGGATGGACCACAAAACCACCCAGGCTTTCCCACCCAGCATGGCAGGGAGTTGAGACTGTGGGGAGCAGGGAATACCCCTGTGGATATTGGGTTTGTGCCTTCCTGGGCACAACAAAACCTCTCCCCAGTCCATCCTGGGATCCTCAAGCCCCATGATTTCCATGGAAAGAGGACTTCCCATGGCAGGTAGATTCAGCACTGGGGTGCTGTATCCCCAGTGCATCCCACCGTGCAGCAGAGAAGCCATGTCTGTTTGGCAGCATGCAACCTTCGTTGGATATGTCTTCAACACAAGGGACTCCAGTGCTTTCCCTGAAAGGGAGACCTGCAAAGGGTCTTGTTTTACTGTCTAAAGGAAGAGAAAAGGGTTAAAACAACCTCCATGGTAAGGAGCAGTAGGTTTGTCTTGCCCCTGGTAGTCCTGTAGAAGTGGATGAGATTTAAGATCTGGATGATGTTGGTTTTGTTTCATAAGACCTCGATCCGCTCTTTTTCTGCTGACAGCATTGACAGAAGAGCTTCCTACCATGTACTGGGGCTGCAGGAGCCTGAAAAGTCACTGACTGAAGGGGAAAAATGCTGAAATCCACAGAAAAGTGAAGGGAAGATGCAGGAGAAGAGGCACATTTTGCTCATTTATTTTTTGCCATTGCAACAGCTGTGCTTACATGAAAAGGGTCATTAACTGAAGAGGCACAGAGTTACCAGCACGTCTACTGGGGCTTCCTACAATTTAGAAGCTCGCTGCAGAGTACAATGCAGGATCATTTCAGATGCACAAACAAACCCTATAAAACATCTTTGTAGGTAGTTTAATGGTCCAAAACAAGGACTGTGTTGTGCTTGATAGGTGCAATCCTTCCTTTTTCCTAAATTCCATACGTAAAAATCAATCTGTTCTTTTTAAAAACAGAGCTGGATTTTTTTTTTACTACGCTATTTTAAAAGAATAAAGACAGCTCCCACTGTGATGTCTGTTTAAAAGTTCAGTACATTCTGCCGCCTTATTTCATCTAGCAATGATGAACTAAAAGAACACTGAAAACTCAATCACGACAGCAATAATATTTGCAAAGGCTATAAAAAAAGGATGATTTAGGCGGTGGGAAACATCTCTCACAAATTCTGAACTCTGCATTTCTGGTTCATTACATGGAAAATCATACAGGCCCTATGCAGGAAACGTGTTGGGTGCAGCACTTTGATGGGAGCAAAACAGCCCTTTTAAAAGCATGGGGAAATGAAAGGTGATTTTTAAAACACACACAGGTAGTTACAAAGAACCATTTACTCCGCGGTCGGAATCATACCATTCCCTCTCTCTACTTTCGCCATCTCTCGGATAGTTTGCATAAGTATGCATTTATTTACTAATCTTCAAAGAGTCCCCATTTTTTCCTAGCTTTCCACTGTAGTCATTAGAGGTCACAACCCTGTAGGAAATATGGGCTGCCATGGTAACACAAAATGTCTGCTACAGGCTTAGTGTAATTCCTCCCTAATAGAAAAACAACAGCAGCAAATCCTGCCTTTGATAAACGGGCTTATAGGTTGTAAGAAGCCGCTACCTAGAAAGGTGTCCATCACTTCAAAACGGCTCTAAGTGAAATCAATGCTAAAAAAAGAGGGAAAAATAAACTCACATGTTCAAGATGATTAAAAATAATAAATAAACGCTGGAAGGTACAGAAAGGAGAACATGGAAATAATCCGGCATTCCGGTCGGCAGCGTCTCGCTAAATGCATTGGGTGAAGTTTGCAGCCCCTCAAGGCAAGCCCAGCTCCGCTCAACAACCAGTGGCTGCTGACTTCCAACAGGATTCTTAGCAAACCCTTCTCACTGCTAGGAGAAAAGCTGAAAAAGCACAGATTTGGAGGGACACCGTCACCTCTCTAGTTGCAGCAAGGTAGCCTGGCATTCCCCATTTGGAAGTTCCTGCGGACAAAGGTGCATCTGGTTCCAATAGATAAGTGCGGTTTGGGAGGGGTAGAGTCTGTTTGATCTGGTGATTCCTGGGCATTAGTGGCATCCCAGTGAAATCCTGCCTGACCAAGAGCAAAGGTCCCGATGTGGCTTGCTCACCAAGGCTGCTATGTGGGGAAGGCTCTGGCTGCCCCTCACACCTTCACTCAACATCACCTTATGCTTCTGAATCCTGTCTACAGCTCCCAGAGGCTTCCGTCTCCTCTCCTTGCTTCCTCCTGCAGAACACACCCACAAAGCACTGGTTTTCCTTGACGCATTAGCCAGGGTTTTCCCAAGGATGTGGGATTTTGTGCCAATATATAAACTCTCACAGATAGTTTGTGTGTGTTGGTGGGGTACCCCCTGCTCCCCATCCCATAGCACCATTGGGGTGCTGCTCACAGGGGTTACTCCATTGGTGCGTCTGCCTCAATGCAGAGACTCCCAACATCCAAATCCTGCTTCTCGTTTTCTTTTGTTTACATTCCTCCGTCCAGTTTTCAACTCAGAGAGACGCAAATGGAGTCACATTCCCACCAATTCCAGTTAAACCTTTAATCAGGATATTGCATTTCCTCTGCCCCGTTCCCCGTGCTGTCTGCTTTGCTTTTCTAATTTTGATTCTTTTAAAAAGGGTTTAATTTTGCCTGATAAACATGCCATCTGCTATTTCTGTCTACTTACAGCTGATACACCCATCACTTTAGGTGCCCTACACCAAGATGGGTGAACAGAACTTCTCAGGGTTTGCACTGCTGGATGACATCCATTCAGGATGATCCTCCATAGGAGCCTCTCCACAAGGGGGGAGCAGATCCTCCTTATCCTGCTCTCCTCCATCCAAGGGTTCCCACTGCCATTCCAGCACAGGAAAACAGACCCTGAGAGCCACTGTAACCAAGCGAAGATGTGAACCCCTGTGATTTCCCACTGCAAGTCACCCAAGTGCCCATGACGAAGGATTCTCTGCCTGCAACAGACACCTTCCTCGTGGAAACTCCATCCACTCCAATGGCGAGTTTTGAGGGAGGCTGGAAAACAAACCCTCACTTTCCTGATAATGAGGAACAGCATTTTGGGCAAGGATCTAATCCATAGCAGAAAGCCAAGCTCCCTTTAGCCTGCTGCTATCCCATGGCATCCTGTCAGAGCCTTTTACCAGCTTCATGCACAAAGAAGAAATGCCAAAATATCTCTTTGCCTGCACCCTTTCCAATTCCCTCAGCTGAGGCAGTAGTGACTCTTACCTTCTTCTTCCACCACTGCTTTGAAGTCTTAAATGTCTTTCCTGCCTGCCCAATTCAGGTTATGAGATTCTCCGTGCTTTTAGACTGTGCCCAAGAAAAGCCACTGAAAGTGTAATTAATACCTGCAGGTGTTAAAGCATCTTCCCTTACATTAGCCAAAACAGGCAGCTTGGTCTGGAAAGTTTGGCCTTGCCTGTAATATTATCCCCCAACACCTTCATGCTGGCAGCTGAGAAACAAATCCTTTCCACGCCTGTCTCTATGTTGCCATCGCTGCATCTGGGAATCAATATAAGCCCAAAACCCACCTCTGATGAGCCATGTGGTAGATGAAACATGGCATGTTCTCAGGTATAGGGGACTATGCCATGCTAAGTGAGCTGATTACAGCCACAGCAGATGTCCCCAAACACAGCTCTCCAGGCAGTGTCCCTATGCCCCTTCATCACCCCCTCAGCAGCTCTTACCTGCTTCTCCATGGGGCGAGTCCCCCTTGGTATCTGCTCCCACTTTGCCCAGGCACAAGTGACATCTGCAGTGTGGAAAAGCTCCAAATCAGAGCACGTTTCTCCCAGCCCTGTCTTTGGGGATAAACGTTTACCTGCCTTATCCATTTACCAAGAGAAACCCCTACGGTGATGACACATGTAGTCACAGTGCACAGCAGGAGAGAAGCCACAGCCCTTACTTGCTCTAGTGAGGCCTTTGCAGGACTGTCTGGCTACCATCAGCATGCACTGAGCATTGTCACCAAGTGCCTTGCCAAGCACATGAAGCAGCTGGATCACGTACAATGGAGCTCACCCGTAACCCTTTGGTGCTAGCAGGCTGGAGGGGCTCTTGCCTCTGCTTACCCCAGCACTGCGGTAAGCAGACAAGGAACACACCACTCAGATCTCCCTCCTGCCTTGGCGTTAAGGTTTCCACTAGATGCCTCAATACTGTGTCCTATAGATGGGTGCTTGCCCAGCAGCAGTGCAGGAGGGTTTCTCCTTGCCTCATTGAACATGACAGCAGAAAGCAGTTGCCACATTGCATCATCTATCATCACCAGGATCTCCCTTGGGAGGAAGAGTAGGGTGTTTCTGGACTGTATTCCACTTGTTTGTACATTGCCCTCTGAAAGAGGAAGACCTGGAGCAGATTTCACAAGTATAATTCATCCTACACCATTGATGAAAACCAATGCACTTCTGTGCCACCTCATCTCACAGCCAACAGAGATCTCTGCATCTCCAGCTGACTCCTGCAGTTGGAGACACACCACACAGCTTGGGACCCAAGGTCTGCAGACCAATGAACCTCCTCTATTAGCAAAGCCTGATCACATCCTGTAACATCAGGAACCTATGAGGAAACACAAGAGAATTCAAATCACTTCCACAAACCCCTCTCCTGCGCTACAGAGCTGCCACGTGGCATCCCATGGCCTCCACCAGTGCTGCTGTCCCATGGCAGGTCTTCACACAGTGTGAATGAGCAAGCCAGGGCAGCCACCAGGAATGGGAAGGCTGCTGCCTCTCAGAATGCTCTGGGGTAATTCATTTTGATAAGCGTAGCTTGATTTTAATCATCGCTAAGTCTTCCAAGCAAAGTGTCTTTGGGTAAGAGGGTTGGAGTCTACTTTGTAGAAGCAATGAAGCTGGAGCAATAGGAGGGGTCGGTGGCATTCCATTATCAATCAGTGCTTTTGAGTGTGGAAAAAAAACCCCTGTTTTGTGTATGTAAATGATGGAATTTGCAGATAAGCCAAGTGTAAACCAGTAAGGGTTGGGGTAGTCAAGGAACTCCATTTTGTGCTGAGGACAGATAATAGCATAGCACCCGACCCCCTGGATTGTGCCATTCAATCCTACATTTGTTAATTGGGCTCTGCAGTTACAATAAAGACATCAGGTGCTCCCCAGAAAGTGAGCACCTTCGTTTGCAGGCACTGAGGAAAGGGGTGGGAAGCTGCTACATTTGGGGTAACCAGAGAGAGTACCATGTACCCAAAACATGGTTAAGCCCAGATAAGCCACCTTCATTAGAGCATTGTGACTATCATTAGTTTCTATATGGCACCAATGGTGGGTGGTGTTGGACAATCTTCAGAACAACCTGCAAGCAAACCCTCCTGCAGGGCACAGGCCGTGCCTGGTGAAAACCAGTTCACAACAGCTTTGGTGCACCTACAGCCCTCCAGAAAGCACATGGCCGTGGTGGAGCAGACAGTGACATGCAGAGTAACTCTTGGATGTGACACACACGAGTTTCATTCCTGCACACCACAATCATCCCATGGCTGCAAGAGCAGGGAAAGATGTGTCCATCCCTGTCCCTCCATGTGCCAGTGCTTCCATTATCTCCTGCACACAAACACCATGGTTGGTATGACGGATCTGTTCCTTGTGCAGTAATCAATAGAAAGCACTTTCCTTGCTAGGCACTATCTCTCCCATGATCTTACAAAGCTCTAGGGCTCACCAGCATCCCAAGGGGCAAACCTCTTCATCAGCTCAGCTATGGCAACACCAGAGTGGCAGACCCCCCAGTTTCCATGCAGCAAGTTTTGAACACCAGTTCTCCCTGCCTGCAAACCCCTGGTCCTGGTTTAGCAGCACCATCCACAGACACAGCCGTGGAGCAAGAGGTAATGTTGATGTTGAGGCAAGAGGGAATTGCTGCATCATTTATTAAGGAAAAAACATGCATGACTTACATTCCCCAGGAGCTGTTGACTTCAAAGGGGCTGTCTTGCTCCCAAGTTTGCTTTGAGGCATCCAAACCAGGGAGCTGCAGTCACCCCACGGTTTTCAGAGGCCAACATGAAGGAAGAGGAGCAACATTCAAGGCAACCAACCTCTTAAATATGTCAGTGAAACCCTGGCACAAGGGATGCTGCCAAGAGGCTCAGAACATCACTAAATACAACTGCTTTTCTTATTTAGATGCTTAAAAATTACAGCAACCTTTTCTATCAACAGCAGAGAAATTCTGCTGTATTTTCATCTACTGTTTTGAAGGCTGCCACACCAAGTCATTCCCTTCAATTTCCATCTTTGTCAATGCAAAATGGTATTGCATTGATATCAAAACATCTGGAGAATGCTAGCTGTCATTTCCACTTACAAGGGTGTTTGGGGAGCATTTATACATTTATTTGCCTGGAAAAAATATGGTTTTAACTGACTCCTGAGTCACTTTTCAGAAGGTATTATCAAGACACCAGGCAAGAACCTCAGCACAAAGCTCCAAAGGAAACCGGCACAGATTCATATGATAGGAACTGATTTAATCTATCAAATTAGACCTGTAGGTAACAGCCCGAGTCATTGCTGTGCCGTTTGCATCGCTTTATTCTTTGGGGAAGCAGGGAAAAAAAGGGCCACTTTCTCAAAGAACAATACGGGAGCCCGGCCACAAAAGGCTCCTCCCAGTGTAAGTGGTTTTGCCTGGGAAAGCCCTTTTTCCAGCAAAGCAGGTTGGAGGAGAGAGGTAGATTCGTCCTCGTGAGAGAAAAGGCCGTCCTGTGCGTGGGCTGCTCCCTGTTGTGCCAGTGGGAAGGTTTACAGGGAGAAAGCCCTTGGCCAGGGCAAAGCCTCCCCTGCCCCGAGCGGCTGGAGCTACCCAAGGGTTGGGAGACAGAGGCAGAGGGAGCAGCCCCTTCCCCTCCATCACTTCTGTCACAAAAGGGGAAAAATACAGCATTGCATCGGGCTCTTTTTCAACCAAAAGAAGGGGTTTGGGGAAGAAAAATAATTATATTCCAGTCCCTTCAATCTCGCTGTATTTGCTGGGGAGGGAAAAAATAAATGTGAAATCACATCTCTTCACTCTGAGGACAGCCATCATGATTGTCAATGTCATGATGGCAGAGAGCATTTGCTCGCTCTGAAATCCAACTGGTTTTGCTATGGCTATCATTTCCCGGTGCCAAAAAAATAAGGGAGGGGGAAAACAAGAATCACCTGTAAAGAATTAGGTGAAAAAGTGTGAAAGGTCTCTGCCATTCAGGAAATACTTCCCGCTGGATTTAATTACAGATTGCAACTAACTCCCCTTTTTTTTCTCCTGAAGTTCAGACATACAATAACATGACATTTATTGAATGTGCTACATTGCAGTGATAGTAAAGAGCCTGGAGGACCACAATGCTTACAGTCAACTTTTAAAATATGCTTTATACACCCGATTAATGAGAGTTTTATGGAGAAAGCTCATTTGAACCATCTGCATTAGGAAGTACCAATTACCTAAAAAATAACCTTTGCAGGCTGCAGAGAGCAGTGCTGGAGACTTGCTCGGGTCCCAACGCCATGGTGATGGCTGCAGCATTCCCTGTCCTCTTCCCCAGCCAAGTCCTGGGGGTAATCTGCCTTTTACAGCCCAGCAAATTCCCTCCCTGCTCAGCAGCTTGCACAGATAATGGCTTCAGCAAGTCCCTCTCACATTTGGTCTAAATTGGGTATTTTCCCCTCAGTATCTCAGCTAAGATGAGCGGTCCCGATACAACAGTATTAAATGTCAAACGAGCAAAAAACAACGTGCAAAGCCAGTGCAACTCTGCATTTAATTTAGGCAGTGTCAAAGCGAGGAGCAGAAAGGAATGGCTTTTTTTTCCCTTTCCCTTTGCACATTTTTATTAAACCACCAAATCCAGCTCGTACTTGAGGCTCCCGTCTCATTTCTTCCCTTGTTCCCTTATATTAGGTTAATCAGTGGTAAGCAAAACAATACAATGATATCTGCCTACACTGAGTCATTAATTATACAGGGCAATATTAAAACTATTCCTCTGTTATGCATTTAATTTGCCCACTTCGGAAGGAGACATTAAGGATTTTATCTCTAAAGGCATTAGTAGAATTGTGGCTCTGCTTAGGCAGCCAGAAATACAGCAGCTTTCCTCTGTGCGTAGGTAATGAGGCATCCAACGTCCTGGAATTCATTTAAAAATCTTTATTCCATCATAATTATCTCCAGTCATTGTGCATAATAAAGCTATTTGTTAGAGATCAAATACTGTACACACGGATCCATGAATTTGCTATCGGCAACGTCTCACAAACTCACAAAAGGGAATGAAACTCAGTTCAGGCAAAAACCTACTCCCCGGAAGGTGTTATCCTGTCGAAGCTAGAGGGTAATTTACAGGATCTGCCAAGATTTAGGAGTCTCTGGCTTGACTTTTTTGGCTTTTATGAGCTGAAGAACAGAAGCAGGGTCACTGGAGAGATTAAGTTTCCTTTCCTCGCTAACGTTAGGGAGGGAGACAGAGGGACACGGCGAGTAAGTGCTGTACCCTGAGAATTAAAATACAGCTGGATTACTGCACTAACGATGTGCTTTGCCAGCTCTGACAGGGTTCACAGCCTCCCAGCACACAACCAGGGGTATGGAGAACTTGTCCCCTCAGCCTTAAACCAAACAAGGAGCTGGAAATGGTTTGCTTGGCTGTTTGCTTTCTAACAAAACAAAAACTGCTCCCGTTCCTGCAGCTCACACTGGAAACCAGCAGTAAATTCACCCGCTGATAGGAATGATCCGTCTGCAGTGGAGCTGGGCTCAGGGAATGGCAATGCCCACAAAGTAACACGAAGGCAGATTTTTCCCCTCTTCGGAGCTACGCGCAAGAGGAAATTCAGGTGATAACTTACTCCGCAGCACAGTGCGTAAAGCAGGAGCAGAGGTCCTGCTGCCTCTTAAAAAGCACACACACGGGAGAGAAGGAAAAAACAAATCCAAGATATTTATAGATGCCAATTTGCAAACCTTTTTTTCCCATAGGTTATAATTGTAAATCAAAGGGGAAAACAGGATTTCCAATTCTGCCTGCATGCTTTCTGCATCTGCACTTTCGATTAATCCAAGTTGAATGGGAATGGAAGAGGTAAATGTTTACCTCGTCGCCTCTGAAATGAAGGGAGAAAACCTCATTTTGCAATTACAGCATGATACAGAGACAAAACTAAGAAAGTGTTTCCCATTATTTCTTTTCTTTTCCTCCTTCTAAGCTTCCCAGAATTAAAAAAACCAATATTTTAGATTGCAAATCTATTCCAGAGCAAAACATTGTTCCTCGCAGTAAAGGGAATTGAACCTGATAAATCAGCTTTCTGCAGACCACGATAGGAGCAGGTCATGTTCACATTTGAATGGGGTTTTTTACCTACGTATTTTTGTTAAGTGGTTTAATAAATTGTGGCTGAGATTTAAACCCTGATCGGGGCTGTACCAGATAGATTTATGATCAGCCAAACAGTGCAAAGGAAGGTAAAGGCACAAGATTTGAGTGCTTTCAATAGGAAGATTCTTTTTATTATTAATTGCTCCAAAAGAATAGCTGAAATCCAACACTGTTTGGCGATAGTTTTTTTCAAAGCAAACTGCAGAAATGAGAAGTGTTTAAATCCAAAACCATTTTGACCAAATGAGTTGGAAAAGCTAAATCAGAACAACATCGTTACGACAGAAGCAAAGCGCAGAGTAAGTTATAACTGCAACAAAACTGGAAGAGGGAAAATAGATAATCAACAAATAACTTTTTCAGCTCAATCACCTGGGTTAGTTTATGGTATTTCAAGTCTCTTTTTCTTTCCACACTTTCTCCTACAGCTTCTGCAACCAAAACAGCAACGACTTTTCATTTCTCACGAGGCAGCTGATGGGATCAAAATGCCATTCCCTAAACCACAGAATAAAACAGGTCCATGCCCTGCAGTTTCCAAGGTGGTGTTAATAAATGATGGACAGACGACTGTACCCTTTTGTGAGCAAACTGTGAGAGCTGAAGGGACCACCAGTTTTTAAAAATACCAAGTTATTTATATGTTAAAAGTAAATATCACCCTTCTCTATGAATAGTTCTATTTAGGTCCCTACTAAATTTAATATTATTGCAGAAATCTAACATAGATATCTATATTATTTGTTAAATTGAAATCCATAGAAAACACAAACTAATTAGCCACATGTATCAAAATTATTAATGTAACCTCAGCTATTCTGTTGCCTTATATATGATCCAATAAATTAGGTAACATAACAAAACTAAAAATGAGGCTTGGGTCTTGGTACAAATTAAACTATAAAACATTATATTCAGTGCTTGGGAACACCCCATCCTTCATTTCTAAATTGGAATTTAAAGCCCAATAAAAGTGGTTTCATAAAATAAGCTAAAACTTGTTCCAGTCTGGGGTGGAAAAGAATTGAATCTGACAATGTTACGAACGGAGTATGTACGAGCAGAGCTACAAAGACACAAATAAACCCCAATGATTACAGACCAGCTCCAAGCACCCGGGCAGTGTTTTACGTGCTCGATGCTTGTAAAAACTGGAGATTATAAACATGAACCATGCACCATAAAACCCTGCATAGCCCAGAGATGGAGAACACAATCGCTCTGTGCCCTTCCTACGTTGCAGCCATTCACACCAAGAAGGGTTTTAACCAAATCTGTCTCCGGGAAGGGGATGGAACGTGGATGAAATATGAGTTTGTTCTGCTTTTTCATCCCTTTCTCACAGTAGTAGGAGAAGGGATACTTCGATGTCTTGTTAGTCGCAGGCTGGAATTTCTTCCAATGTCCTGACCACGACACTGGGCTGAATAGCCCTGAAATGAGGCTGCTTGTAATTTAATCTGCTTTCCCAAACGGAAAGAGGGGGCTAACGCTGTCCCTACGTGTGTCCTTCGTTTCATCCCACAGCCGGCTAAGGAGAAATCCTCTTACACCCACAGAAAGAGGGTAAATGCAGCCAAAAGGAAACAACAAACTGTGTCTAAAAGTGGTGGCAGAGGCAATGCTGAATAACTCCAGCAAAGGCAGAGAGTGCTCTGAACGTTTATATCATTAAATGAATCTGGTGTTTATTCTCTAAAGCATCACTCCTGAATTAAGGAAGCCCCTACAACACAACTTTACATTTAAACCCCCCCTCCAAAACATTAACTGATTAACACACAAAACAGACCAGAAGCAAGCCCCAAAAGAGCCTCTCCGGTTGAACCAAAGCATCACACCAGCACAGGGAAAACACTGGAAATCCTCGTGAACTTCCAGGAGATGTTTTTGTCGTTGTTTAGTAACTACGCGGAGCAAGAACACTCCAGTAGCATCCGTCACACTTGAGATAGGTGAAGCACCAAAACCAGCACCACTTTTTTTCTTTAATACCTTGGTGCCCCCTTTTGGTCTGCACAGTTCAAGGCATTTTTTTTTCCCCTTTCACATTTTAATCATAAAAATACAGTAACTTTTCACTGGTGAGGTCTCAATCCTGAGCCTCACGGCCGCTCCACCATTAGTGACTGTCCCCACTATGGATGTAGCCCCTGCAAACACACACAAGTAACAGTGAAGGTCAAAGGAAAGGGCTGGTGTCCATTAGGAAAACTGCCTTAGTGCAAAATGCTTTATGCAGTTATCCTGAGAGATGGGAGGAAAAAGATAAAGAAAGACCCATTCATTACGTTTGCTACAGTACACTCAAGGGGGGAAGCTGAGGCTGGTGTGCAGATAACTTTGCCTTGCTAAGCTTGTGCATGCAACACTGAGGAGAGAAAAGCTCCAGAGCTTTGCTCGGGTCCTGGTCCTTGGTGGATGGATGCTACCATCACACCCAAACCTCACTGATTTTTAAGAAGAAAGCAAAGTTTGATAGATATTAATTAGGAAAAAAATAAATAACCAAAAGAAAAATACCCCAACAAAAAACCCTCATCCTGAAGACTTTCATATTGCGGTGCTAGTAATTATGCCACAGAAAGAAGATCTTTCCACGTTCAACATCACTGTGTGAAGACGAGCTTATTTCCAGCAGGGATATTGAGTCCTGCCATCTGAAGGGCCAATCAAGTGTGAAGTACAGTATAGTTTTAGACTCAATTGAAAGGAAAAAGCTTGACTACTAGTTCATAGCATGACAACTTTCATGGATTAGCTCAGACCCTATTCTACTCCGTGAAAGGGTATCACAGCATGAAGACAGTTTTCAATGCACTAAACTTTAATAGCTGAGTGGGGGAGCCAAAGCTTCCTTTTGGTCTCTATAGAAACAGTATAGCCAAAATTTGAGGCAAAATTAAGATTCTTGGATTGCAGTCCTGTATTTACCCTCCAAGATCTCTATTCACAAAAAAGCCTTCAGACTTTATACACATGTACATATATAATTATATAGATAATTACATACGTGCTTGTGCAATGGAAGATGAAGTGAGTTAAACCCAATTAACTAATTCCCCAGAGCCCCACCGCTGCTTCCCAGTGTGCCCAGAGCCCTGGGAGGAAGCAACGGGTGAGGAGAGGCACCCGAGGAGGCATCATCAGCACTCACAGGCATTTTCATCCCATCCCAGCTGCAGAGCTGTCCCCCTCCATGTCATCATCCCCCCCAAGCCCTCACCCCCTTAGCATCATCCAGAAAGACAGAGGTTTTATGCAGGTGCCAGCTCCCAGCACGGCACTACCAGCACCAGGTATCTCCTTAGGGGATATCTTGTTTTGCCTGTTGGTGCCAGAGGCTGATGGAAACAGAACCTGGAAGGAGCAGTGACAGAGGAGCAACAGCATTCGACCCAGCAGGAGAAGTTTCCCATTTCCTTTTGAAGACAAGCACTCTCCTGATGAAATTAAACACTGAGAATGAGGAGAAAAACACACTCTCAAGACAAACTCTTCCCCATCCTGCAGTAGCTCCCTTCAGGCAATGCGCCCATGAGGTCAGCCTACATCACTCTGGACGTGTACATCACACATGGGTGCAGAGCAAACCCTGCCAGCTCCTCTGCAGCATTAACCTCATTTCTTGTGTCACACTTGACCATGCATTCGCTAACTACAGCTCCCAGTAGACATCACCCTTACACACAGAAACACATGCGAACACATTTCCTATTCCCACCTCCCATATGTCTTCTCTTCGCATCCCTCCATCCACGCCGTGGGGTACCGAGGCTGGGATGAAGGCAGGAAGGATGTTACCTGCAGGTGCCCACGCTGTACTTTCCACCCATTCTACTCGGGTTTGACACCTGCGTCTGGGCAGTGGCGAGGGCGATCTGGCTCCCTCAGCAAACTTGGCTGGGCCACAGATGCCTTTCTCCCCCCTCCTTCCCTCCCCTCACCGCCGAGATGTATGGGTGCCTCCTATGGAGAGTCTACATTTCACTATAATGCTCCTACCCTCCCTTTGTGGAGCACTAATCCTGAGTCACCAGAGCCAGAAACTCGCCTTGCATGGGCAAAGAAGCAATTCCACACACCCCAACCCCCCCTGTTTTGGGTTTGAAGTTAATCCAGCCCTGATCAGGGTCTGGAGCCATGAATCCCTGTGCAGGCAGTGGGGTTTGATGAGGATCTGCTGCATGGGCAGGGAGATTCTCAGGGATGAGATGGCCCAGGACAGCTCTCCTTGGCCATGCAGGGAGCCAGGACCAGCACAAGGCCATCACCCACTGAGCAGGGAACTGCTGTGGGAGCATGTGCTTCACTGCAGGGGTTGCAACTGGTGGGGTTGCACTGCTAGGACTGCCCTGTCTGTGACTCCTGAGGCTCCCTGGAACTCTGTCCCCAAGGCCAAGGACTATGTGGGTCCCACAGACCCTGGCATCACCCTCCCAGCCTCATCTCTGCAGCATCCCAGCAAGAATCAAGGATCTCTATAAGGATGAGGAAAGCTGAGCATCACCCATCAGCTCTCAGACAAGCACCATCCAAGCTTTTCCCTGAACTCCATTATCTAAATTTGCTAAAGAACTTCTACAAGGGCAACTCAGAGAGAGTCATCATGGCCAGGACCAGCAGATTCACAACCTCACATCACATGCTTTCCACAGAGGAGCTTCTTGCTTCATCCCCCTCCTTCAGCAGCATCTATCCAGCTATTTCCAGGTGAAAAGTGATGTCCTGTGGCCTCAAAGAGCAACCAAAATCAATAGACACCTGATGATCTTAAGAAAACTGGGTCATAACCACATCTCATAGAGCCTTTCCCCAAGGCAAGTCTGGACCAGCAGCAGCAGCAGCAATAAAGGGAAAACCCATCCTTGGAAATCAGGGTCTTCTCTTGTCCCTTGGCAAAGAGAGATGAAATCCCTGTGGTTTCAGCATCAGCAAAACTGCCTTTGATGCTCAGCCCCGCTCATGATTAAGGCTGTAAGCAGAAATTAGAAAGACATGTTTATGGTTAAATACCGTTTCCTCTGTTGGTTAAATACTGCCTACATCTCTCTTCATTAGGTACAATATCTCCAAAGCTCTGGGGTCTAACAGTAACTCTAAACAGAGACCTTTTCCTTTATGCAGTGCTCAGCTACGAAAGGAAACGATTCCCAGTTGAAATTATTTCCTTTCAACAGGTTTGAGAAAGCCATGGTGTAGTAGTTACACAGTGTTTCCAAAGCTTAGATCAAACCCAATGCACCAAGACCAGTCATTTGAGGTAGGGCATAAAGTCCAAGATTTGGTCCATGGGTAAGCATTGACAGCTCAATCCATCACTGGGCTCCTGCCACCAACAGTCTCATGCACACTGGTGGACAGATTCAGTGGTCCTATTTAGACCTGTTCCTTAGGCCCTACATGTGTCACTGTGTTAGAGGCCATTGATGCTGAGTCAGCTGCTTTGAAGGATGTCAAAGAATAACGAAGCAAACCCCTCATATGTGAAGGGAAAGCTGGGCCTTTTGCACCAACGAGTACCCTCTATTCAGCCTGGGAATGGTTTGTGTTTGGGACCAAACCCTATGGCCATGGGAGTCAAACAATGGTGACAACCAGCCAGGACAAGCCACTGCCTCTTAGCCCTGTCCCCAGAGGAGGATTTGGGGTTTGGCAATAAGAGGCAATTTTGCCTCCCTGCAAGCACCCAAAAGGGAAGAATCGCAGTCGGGATGGGTGAAATCCAGCTGTGCCACCCTTGGTGTTGGGATGAGATGCTGGGAAAGCCCAACCTCACTACTTCTCCAGCACCAGGGCGCAGTCAGAGATTAAGCTGCCAGGGGCTTCTTCTGGTCTCCAGTCTTCCCATCCATGAACATGTCCTTCTCCACCTATGAGCAGCCCCTCTAGGGATGGAGATGATCTCGTGATGCTGTGTCAGATGGCAGGAGAGATGCAAGCGAGATAAATGATTGCCATCACATTGGAACAACACTGCATTGGATGGGGCTCCTTCCCTGTGCCCCTTGTCCTGCTGCACTGCCCTGCACATGCCATGGTTCCAAGTGCAAAGTCACATTTCTCCAGGGGCTGGAGCCATGCCCTGATACCACCTACCACAACTGCAGAGAGGCATGAGGAAGGATGCACTAATCTCCCCATGTCTCCAGGTACACAGCACATCCCATGCTGATCCTGTGAGACCCTGCACTGTCTCCCAGGAGAGCCCTGCACCAGGTATCAAACACCATGGAAATCCTCCTTCTGCTTCATCTCCTTCCCCTTATCAAGCTGCAGGCTCCTAAATGGACACTGAGCCTGATAATCCCTTTTTCTGAGACACATCTGCCCCTCATTTCCTCTGTTCTATCCACAGCTTAGTGCTTTCCCTCCAGAGGAATCATCTAAAGGATCTCTCATACTTTCTGCTGCCCAATTCTTGCAGCAGCAGGGCATAAACTGTTTGATAGACACTGAAGGGCTGCCTTTGTTTCCCCAAAAAGGTGCTATTTTGTTCACAAACACTCCGAGGAGCTCAGCAGTCTCTTTTCCTATCTCTCTTTTCATCATTTTAACAGGGAAGCTGAAGTGTTTGAAAGGCCCATTTTATGGCAGTCCATTAGATATCTGAATTCCTTCCACATTTGGAAGCCTGAGCCTGAACATGAACTTACCCCCCCCCAAAATCTCACGTTTGCAATTTAAGCAATTTCCTTTGATGCGTTATTTAAACATACATTTTAATTATTAATTGAGACAGCTTAACTGCTGTCCTTTAATAGCCAAACCCTGCGCTGGGCCAAATCCTCACCTACTGCTACAATGCTCCCATCCCAGCATTGCTCCTATTCTGTCCTCTGCTCCTAATGAATTGAATCACTTCATTACATCATTTCAGCAAGCTCTAATTTAAGTTCAAAGGACTCAGTTAATGAAGTAGTGAAGTATTTTTGTGCCCAAAATGAATCAATGTTATAAAACACCTGCAGGAAACAGGTGATAGTTTCATGCAAAACCACGCTTCAGAATGCATCAGTGGAGGGGAAATTGTGCCTTCTCTGCAGCCACTGTTCCCTCAAGAGGGGACTGATGGGTTTCCTGTTCCTACCTAGGTGGGTCTATCCCTCTTCAACACTGCAGAGCCAAGCCTTATCCATGACTCCTGCCTCAGGCAGGACTCACCTCTCTTGCTCCTCACTGGTGCTAGAATTTGCTCCTCCTCAACTGCCCTTCCATCAAGGTCTGTCTTTCCACACAGAGTTTATCAGATGAGAGCAGAGGATGGGTGTACATCACTTGGGGCAGGTAAAGAAGGGAATGCTGCACCTACCCCTGGGAGCTGGGAAGGGTGTTGAGGAATAGGACTGGTTGGCAGGAGAGGGGAGCAGTCCAGGAAGAGCTCCATGCAGGGGAGTGCCCATAGGGTTCATGCAGGTACCACCCCATGCTGTATATGCCCTGTTCTTGGGAAGCCACCCTTAGTCTCCCTACAACTGCAGCTGGGGACTTGGAATGCTCAAATCCAGGCCCCGTGCCGAATTTGAGGTGCTGAGTGAGGAGTATCAGGCTGTTGGATGAAGTGCACTGAAAGTAGGCTCCTGTACCCAGGAGGGTCAGGAGACAGGCCTGAAGGCAGAAGGTACCCAGTGGTACAATCACCTCTGCTCAATGGGACCCCCTGCATGACCCCACCACCGTCCTCAGAGAGAAAAAAAAAGGACACAAGATGACCTGCACTCACCCAGCAACAACCTGCTCCATCCTGGCCCCAAAGCCAACTCCTATTTATCCCAGCATGTGAGCAGGAGCCTGGACCAGCCATGCCCATCCTGCAAGCATCAGATTTATGTGCACCCTTTTCCACTTTGCCTGGCAAATCCTTGAATCCCAGACTGCTCGGAAGGGACTTTAAAGACCACACAGTTCAACTGCCACAGACAGGGACACCTTCCACTAGAGCAGGCTGCTCCAAGCCCCATTCAACCTGGCCTTGAACACTGGATGAGGCAGCCATCGCTTCTCTTAACAACCTAAGGACCCCTGCTGTCCACTCCGGGCTTGGTAGAGATGCTGAAGTTGCCCAGCAAGCAGCTCCCTGGCGTTTCCCAGGGTGCCCATGTTATTCCTTTCTGTCCACACACAAATAGCCAGGAGGGGCTGCTGTCTGCAACTATCAGAAGCAAAGGGGCTGCAGAAACAACAGGCTTTACTGCTGCCAGATACCCCCCAAGAGGAGCCGGCGAGTTGATTTATTACTGCTGTGCTTTGGCTTGGAGTCATATGCTCCCCAAACCATAATTAACTGCCATGCTAAGAAAAAAATGCATTACAATAATAAATGACACTAAACAAAAGCACGCAGGTCTTCCTGATGGGATGCGCTTTGCGCGATTACTCGGCACAGCACGAGGGCTGGAGATGCTCACCACCTTCACCAGCACAGAATTCATCCACCCCAAACCTCCTGCCTTTCGTTTTAGCTCCCTGGGATGCTAAAAGCAAAGAGATCCCCAGGATTCAGGAGGGTGATGAAATCAAACCCACATCCTAAGGGGCTCTTCCATTTTGGCTCAGTGGTGGTGTAAAGGAAGGTTACTGTTATTGTTGCCTCTTCAGCTGCCCTCAGCCCCCATCAGTGTCTGGCACTGATTGAATATGATTTGCTCACTCTACACATACACACACATGCCAAAAGTTAAGGCGATTGCATACAAGATTTCCCCTCCTGCAAAGGGATGCTGGGATGCCCACAGCACCTAAGAAACCAGTAAATGAGCTGCACGCAGTAAAACTGCATTTGGTTTCCTCTCCACAAATCCATGAAGATATTTATATATAATTTATCTTTCTAAGTTGTCATGTGGCAAAAGACCTCTCGCTGTGAGGCAAGCTTCTCTTCCTACTTAGAGAGAATTACGTGATTAAATAGAGACCTGAAAAGTTGTGAACAAGCATTGAAGAAGAAAAGGTTTCCTCTTAAAGCCTTAATGAAGTGGGTTCATTCCTCCTCCAACATCAACTCAGCCTTGTGTAGTTTGTTTTCACTCTGGTTAATCACTGACCAAAGCTGTAGTGCGGACCACCAGTTCCCAATAACCCATAAAAGGCAGATCAGAAGCTATTGTTCTTTTCTGTAGGGCTTAGCAGACAACAGCTGAATAAACCTGTTCAAAGTCAGAACAGTCAAGGAGGAATAGAAGCCCGGCCATGGGCTGCAGGGAATCCTGAAAAGGAAATTCATTTATTATGACATAATTGATAGCGCAACGCGAATGCGCTACACGGACCTGATGCAATCTTGGGTAATTAAATACAGGGCAATTAATGGGTCACACTTTGGGATGCGGCTGTAAAGGGATACAACCTTTTCCTTGCTGCCCGTGGATGCTGGCACCTTGTGAGTGCTCCTGGCATCCCGTGACTGAGATTTTGGGGGAAATCCTTCCTTGGGGGAGGAAAGATGAAAAGGGGAAACTTTGAAGGGGGTCTTTGGAAATAACACCCTGTAACATTGTCAAGGCTCAGTGAGAGGCAGGAAGGGCTGGGATGTGCTAGGAAAAGGCTGCTCATGGTGAAGGCTTCAGGGAGAGACGAATGCAACCTTTGTTGGGAGGCATTTTGTCTGATTATGGTTTTGTTTGGATTAGCAGCACTTGAGAACCTGCGCGTAGGGTGCTCTGCCTGCAAGAGGGGTCTCTGATGCCATAGAAACCCAGCCCTCTCCTACCACCACCTACCCAAAAGGAAAGCTTTTAAGGAACAATATCTTCAGAAATACTAAAGCACTGAGATGATGCTTTTGCTCCAAATCTGCTTCCACCCCTTCCAAAAGGAGCCAGGTGAGAGCCTCCCAAGTTCACAGCAATGACCCCTTCCTGTTCCTTCTCATCAAGGCACTTGTTGACCAGGTGCCAAGTGAGAATACAAATCTACAATGACCCATTTAAAGGGCAAAAAACCCTAAATAAGCCACAAGCAGCCATGCTGGCGATGATGTGAACAGGATGGACACGTGCCCTCCAACCCACGGAACAAGGTCTGGTTCAGCTGCTTCTTCTCCTCCTCAAAAATCTTTGAAGCCACATGGAAGTAGCTCGCTCCCTTCATCTCTGTCCCAGTGCCAGGTCCTGGGGTGAGCTCCTGTGCTTTTATGGTGGGAGAGGAGGTTTCTCATCCCTGTGTCCAAGAGGGGACATTCCCCGCTGTCTCCTCCCAGTTGTTCCAATGCCAGTGCTAACACCAGCCTCCCTCCATCTGCTCCAGCAGCTTCTTCTCCCTTGGTGTTATTTCTATTCTTCTCATTGCTGACAGTAAGCCCTGCCTGGTATACCCAGCCCTGGACACGCCTTCACCATTACTTCCCTGAGCAGCTCAATATCCACTACGCTTACGCTTAATACTTTGACTTTCACTTGAGCAAAATGATGTTCACCATAACTGAGAGCCATCCAAACATAGATGGCAGGATCCATAGAATGGTTTGTGTTGGAAGGGGCCTCAAAGTTCATCCAGTTCCAATCCCCTGCTATGGGCAGGGACACCTTCCATAGAGCAGTTTTCTCCAAGCCCTGTGTCCAACCTGGCCTTGAACACTGAAGGGATGGGGCAGCCACAGCTTCTCTGGGCACCCCCTGACAGTGCCTCATCCCAGTGAGTCCCAAATGCCAGGCTCTGCTCTTCTCAAGGGATGATACATTGAGGTCAGAGGAAGATTATGATGCATGACCATACAAAACTTGTGGTTGCAGTGAAACCAGTATCTCCAAAGGGGAAAAGCAAACAGGGCTGGATGAAAACCTCAAGGATTCACCTAAGGAATGGCACAGACACTGTGTTTTGGAAGTCCCTTGGGAAAGACAGGACACTGGTCTGATCTTGATGGGGGAAGGAATAAATGGAAAGGCTCAAGGAAAACCAGGAGGAATCAAAGCAGCTTTTCTCTCCTTTTCTTCTCTGAAGTAAAATATATGTGAAACATGTCAATAAAAATGAAGATTAAGGAATAATAAGCATAGGCTGACGAAGAGCAACAAAGTCATTGGCTGAAACAGGGATTTGCTGCTGCCGGGAGCAGGGAGAGTAAGGGAAGAGCAGTGGGGGGAAAAGGCACTTTGGTGAGAGCTCTGCAAACTTGTGGGTTTAGGCATCATTTTCTCTTTTGCAGCAGTATATTCCTCTCACCTGCGTGCTCCGTGGGGAAATACCGCTCGCTTTAATTCTAACATTTGGAGTGGAACCCATTCACGAAACTTTCTGGCTGTGTGATTCAAACGAGCCCTTCTCTTTCCTCTTTTTGTTCTCACAAGAAAATCAATTCACTTGAAGAGCCTCTTAATCCCATTTTTGCAATCAACAATTGCCACTTGTATATCGCTCTAATAGATTAAGAAGTGGGATGATGCGGTTGTCTGGTCTAATTCAACCCTATTCAGGTAACTGCAGCCCGAGGCACTTTGTAGTGCCAAGTGTAGAGCTCTACAGGAAGACTTTTGCTATCATAATTTCCTGTGGAGCTATGCACTGCCCCCACTGAGTAGCCTGAATTACTTTGAATTAGGCCCGACAACCACAGAGAGCAGAAATCCAACAAGCAACAATAACCAAGTCTTTGAGCATGACTTGCATGGGTTATTTTCTTCTTTCCCCCCCTTCTCCTTTGTCCCCCCCCCCCCTTTTTGCATTCGAACAGAAAGGAGGAATTTCAAAACGCGCATCTATTTCAATGACAGCGACCTGCCATAAATCAAGTGGGAAACAAAAGGGGGAAACGGTTTAAGTGAGGGAGAAGTTGAAGTGGAAGAAAAATTAATCAAAACAGTTTTCAATATGAAAAAAAAAACTTCATCTTAAGAGCCTGTGAACCACAGGGAGAAAAAAACCACAATTTCGGGCCTACAGCATCTCCATGGCAACAGAGAACAAGCACATGTTGGATACCAAAATCATAAAAGGTTTGTTTTGCAGCGATGGAGCCGAAACAGATGGATCCGGGTTTAGTTTTAGTTGGATTTGTTAAAATGTTTCAGGCAATTTATCAGCCCAACTATTTAGGAAACACCCAAAAAAGATCATAAAATCCCTCACGAGCTTTACTGACGGCTCTGCCCCCAACAGCTGAGAAGCACAAGAGCATGTTTAAAGCCATAAGTATAAGGCTTAAAACCCAGATCTGACGTGAAAACCAGGGTGATAACGCATCAGGTAAAGCAGCCTAATGCTGCTTTCCAAACATGTGCCTCGGTCATAAACCTCTGTACAAAGGAGCAATCCTGCATGTGTGGGGTGGGGGAAAACCAGCCCCAGAGTGTGTTCAAGTGTTGTGTGGTTCCAGAGAGTGAATAAATCGGACAATGTGGTTGAAAAATGCAGCATCTCGAGGGGTACAAGTTAAAACATTCTGGGTAACAAAACTCTGATCTCAGGGGGTGAAAAAGAGGATTCTTCCCTTTTGCCCCCCTTTTTTTTCCTCCCTCTCCTTTTGTCATCGTCCCTTAATTGTTACCAACACTGCAAAAAATGACTTAAATCTAAATAAATATCGAAGGTTTCTCTTCTGAAGAGTTTCAATCGCCAGTCCTACTCTTTTACCTTTCTGTGTTCAGAAAATAAAGAGAACAAAGCGGGAGCCCTACTGGTTCAAAACTAGCAGAACAGACAAACAACAGAGCACAACTGTTCCCTCATGCATGCCTGGGATTAGGATAAAAGCAGAAAAGACTTCTGAGAAAAAGAAAACAACAAAAGAAACAGGAGTGCTGACAAAACTTTTTTTCTTTCTATTGAGGCAAAAGAGAGAGAAAAAAGGAGCCCTGCTAATGAAAAAGAAAGAAAGAAAAAGGGGGGAAAGAAAGAAAGGAGAAAGAAGGGTAGAAGAAGAAAGATTAACAAACAGACGTAAAGGGCTTCACCTCCTGTTTTACTTTTAGCCCAATCTGGGCAAGGAAACAAGGCACAGGAGGAGAATGGATCCCAACCCCAGGCACCCCAAAAACACAGGACTGCAATGCACTGCTGGGTCATCAGCTCCATCATGGCCACCACGGCCTCTTCCTTGACTCTCCCCACTGCGGAGCAGCTCAGCTTCATGCTGCGTGCTCTTATACCCCAAACTCTTCAACTTTTAAATTGGTGATAAAACGTAAAACCAACAAAATGACCCAAAACCAAACCCAAGCCACACAACAGAATGGTTTCGAACAGTCCCAGAGGTCAAACCAGTTCCTGGGGCAAGAACTTAAGGTCTTATGAACTACAGACTTCAATTGAACAAGTTGTAGTCTTAGTTATAAATTGCCAGAGCTGCAATCAGCACCACTTCACTGGGTGCTATAACTCACCCAAGAATCCCGAACTCAGACACACAACCCGTTTGCTTTGGGCCAAGACAGACCAAAGAGTTTTCCCCAGATTCTTTGGGGCATTCCAGCAAAATTTGTCCACCGAGGGCCCAAAGTGGTTCCTGGTGTCTCAGGGGCATCAAAGATGCTCACAGGGCAGCTTGGTCCAGCACCAGCCACTGCATCAGAGAGGTCAATACCCTTGGGCCACGTGTGCCAGCACACAAGGGGCTTACCTTGATCCCAAATCCTCAAAAGTCAATCCAAGTGTTGAAAATGGCAATTTACTGGTGATCCCATGACTCGGATGGATGCCTCGAGATACCCAATCCCTTTGCGATACAACCAGACATGCACATCTGTATCATTACTGATTTGTGAGCAGCAACAAGGAGATCAGCAGCCTCTGAAGTGCCAAACATGCAGGAGGAAAAGCAAAAGCTGCCCTCCCTCCTGCGCCTGCCCTGCAGTGGCCCTTGGAGGGATGCTGCCACCTCCCTGGGAAAGGAACCAAGGCCTGCCCACAACAGATGGCAGACATGGAGCAGGAGGACCTCAAGCCCCAGCAGCTCCCACACAGCCCCAATCTTCTCTCAGGATGGGAAAGGCTGCAGTAAGATGATGTGGGGTAAGATGTGGTGGCTAGACACAGCCCTGAGTCCTTGGGGATGCTGCGAAAGGGATGCAGCAGAGCCCAGGTAGAGGAAGGCAGTGGGATTTCTGCTTTTCCCGGGATAAGAGCATTTGGCTAATGGCAGGATCATCAGCACACAAAGAGGAAGATAAGTACTTTGAGTCCCAAACCAAAATCAGCAGACAAAGAGCAAATTGAGGCAGTGCAGAAGCTGCTCTGAGCCAGAGCAGAGGTAGGATGCAGGCTGCATCGCCCCTGCCCAGCACCATCTCTTGCACCAACAGAAAAGGGGCTGACGCCGAGTTTGAATCAAAACTGAGCTTTTGGCATCAGTGGCTTTGTTCTGGGGTGTCCCAGTGTGAACATTGTCAGGGGTACATGACCAGCAGAACCTCTCCACATGTAAACTGGCACCATTGGGGGCTTAGCCCAAAGCCTTTCTCCCACTGTGCTCTGCCCTCTCCAAGCACTGACATCAAACGTCACCCTCAAACTGTGTCCCCAGTACCAGAAATCCAGCCCAAAATCACTGCACTGATGTTTCACCCATCAGCAGTGGGGAACCACAGAGAAACATCAGAGCCTGCTGCTCTCAGGAGCATCTCTGGTGGGGTATTTCCCAACACTTGGGCACAATTGGGCCAGCAGATCCCTTCCACCTCCAGGGCAAGAGCCCCCATGTGCCCACTACCTGTCCGGAGGGGTGGCTGTTGCCTTGGATTAGCCCCTCTGGCCACTGGTTGTCACTGTTGCACCATTAAAACCTAGCTATGGCCCGTTGCTCCCAGCAGTACGTAAATTGTAATGGTAGGAGCTCAGGAACATTCCTGGGAAATGGCTCCATTTACACTCTCTAGTTGCAAAGCTGGATTGGGTTTCTGCGTCTTGAACTGATATTGACATTCAACACCACAGACATCTCCATGGCAGTGCTCATCTCTCAGCATCTTAGGAGCCAGATACCTGGCTCCAAAAGTTTCTTCTGACATAAGAATAGCTCATGCACATGGCAGCATCAGTGAGCTTTACAGGGCTGCCACCCCGACTTCACAAGGTACCCTCATCCAATCTGACACCTCTGCCTGCCACCTTCATCTCCAGTTCTTCATCTTCAGTTGCCATGAAGAACACTTTTCCCTCTGATCCATCCCCTTCTCTCCTCTTGCCTTGCTCTGACCTCATCTTCTACAATAACAACCTCTCATCCAGAATAGCTCCTCCAAAATCAGCAAGACCAAAACACCAACCACAAAAGCATCCATAAGCATCAAATCCAACCTACTCAACAGCTTCATCCTCTGAACCTTCCTACATCCCCTCTCCTGCCTCCATCGTTCTGTTGGGATATCGCGCGTGCAGTGCCTGTCACCAAAGTGGGAGCTGTCAGAGGGCTGGGATCCCTATGGGCGGCATCAAGATGGATTGGGTCTTAAGGAATGGGGAAAGCATGGGATGACTCTCAGAGATTTCAGAAGACAAATCCTTGGAAGATCAGTTGAATCAGTCCAGAGGAGGCCATGGAGATGCTGCGAGGGCTGGAGCAGCTCTGCTCTGGAGCCAGGCTGAGAGAGCTGGGCTG
>JASSUY010013796.1:0-22123 GCA_032466535.1 Forpus xanthops
CTGAAAGTCAAAACCACAGCACTGCACCAGCTACTAAGAAGGAGAAAAATGACTGCTACTGCTGAACCCAGGACAATAATTCTACACAGCTCAACATTTCTGGTTTAATTTTTTGCTCTCTGTGCATCGTTTCACACATTTTTAGAATCCTAAAATCCCAGGTTGGAAGGGACCTCAAGGATCTTCTGGTCCAACCTTTCTTGTTAAAAGCTCAGTCTAGACAAGATGTCTCAGCACCCTGTCCAGATGAGCCTTTAAAGTGTCCACCTCTTTCCTGGGCAGATTATTCCAATGGCTGATTGTTCTCGTTTGGAAGAATTTTACTCTTATTTTCAATTGTAATCTTCCCAGGAGTAACTTGTGCCCATCACTCCTGCTCCTTTCTATGTGACTGTGTGCAAAAAGGAAGACTTCATCTTCTTCATAGCCACCCCTTAAATACTGGCACATGGTGATAAGGTCTCCTTTAAACCTTCTTTTCTGCAGGCTGAACAAACCCAGCTCTGTCAGCCTTCCCTCACCCAGCTCCCTAGTCCTCTTCTTTGGACCCTCTCCAGCTTGTCCACATCTTTTTTGTACAGCAGGGACAAAGTATTCCAGGTGTAGACTGACAAGCACTGAGTAGACGGGCACAATGACATCTTTATCTCTGCTGGTAATGTCCTTATTGATGTTTCTCAGCAACCTGTTGGCTTTCTTGGCCACAGCTGAATGCTGCTCACTCATACCAGGCTTGTGTCCATCAGCACTCCCAGGTCTCTTTCCACAGAGCTGCTCCCCAGCCTGTGTTGCACTTTTGAGTTGTGTTTACCCTTGGTGCAAGGCCTTTACACTTGTCTTTATTGAACTTCATAAGGTTCTTGTTAGCCCACTAAGACCTGCTTTTAAGACCTGTTTCTTTGAATTGGCATCCATCTTTTCTACTTGTCTCTCTGGTATTCTCTTACACATGACCTTCCCAAATGTCAGATTCCACTGGAAATCATATGTTTTTCTGGTGTTATTATTTCGTTTCCTCAAAAGATGCTATTCATACTAGAGCATACATAAAAATCAGCTTCCTTGGAGTTAAAAAGCCTGTCTAAAACTCTTGTTGTCTGTTTTATTTCTGTAGCTCTTCACTGGCCTTTGACTTCCTCTGTTCCTTTGTGAGATATGACTGCTGTTGCTATGTACATTTGCTTTTTCATTTGCTGTTTTCTCCAATAATGTGTGAACAGTCTAATCTGAAGCATTTGATGGAAAGTAATGATATAAATTTCTGGTATTACCTCAGTGGTTTAATAAACGCGCTAAAATATACTTCAATGTACAAAAAGAATCACTTGGCAATTAATCCACCCTTATCAAATTTTAATGCAATTAACTAAGTTACCAGTGGATCAACTAGCCTGGCATATATATTGATGATTTGTAATATCATTTAATCTATTGGTATTTCATTTGCCTGCCAAAATATGTTATTCATGCTATGCAAAACAACCAAATTAGTCTTGATCATAAAGAAGATTTTTGTTCCAGCAATGGAAATTGAAACTGTTTCAATTTCATTTAATATTTGTTCCTGTTGTTTTATATTGAGCCCATTATTGTTGTTGCTGCATTATGTGCTCTTCTCTATATTACAAGGTGTCTGTCAATGGCAGTGAGACTTTGTATTTCTATTACTAAGACACCAAGCTTTAAGAAGCATGGAACCGTATTTTATAAAAATGCAAATTTCTACAAATGAAACAAGTATTAATGCTTTAACTTCTTGAATAAACTTGCAGGAGCTAATTGTATTGACCTTGCCAGTGAGCTGTGAACTCTTCATGCGGAAATAATGTTCTGTTCCAAATACTGTCAACAGCAAATAGGTGTTAGGCCTGTTGGTGTAGACAATAGCAAATGCAGCTGCTGTCTTCCTGTTACTGGTGGCAAAGCAGCCTCTTTACAGAGGGGAAAAATAAGGAACTTAAAACTGAGAGCTCTTCTTTGAGACTTTTTGTGTCAAAGATATATGGGCAGATTAACAGCAGGTGATCGGAGAACCCGGTCTAATGCAAATTCCTTTATCCTCCTTTCTTTGCAACTTGTCACATACTGCATCTAAACAGCTGTGCTGTCTACCAGGCTGTGAAAATAATTTTGGCAACACTAAGCCTTCAGAAATTGCATCCAAATTTCCAAAATCATGAAATGGCAGTGCTGCTGGGTTCAATACAAATGAAAGAAAGTACTCCAGTGCTTGTGCTGAGCTCTGTGAAGGCAACAACATTGCAGTAGTCTTTCTCCATGGTGAGAGAAGGTTTGTTTTCCACTTCCTCTCCTTTGCTCTTTTCAGTCTCTTATGATTTATGCAACTGTACAGATTTGTCTACATTACTACAGCTTTTTGGCATGCAGGTTATTAGCATTGCTGATGATGGAAGTTCTTTCAAGTCCTTCTGAAGTACTAAGTAAAATTTATGCTAAAGAAGGAACACAGAAAATATGTATGCTTTTAAAACTTGCAAAAAAGCTGGATACTTAGTGTAAATATGTGCCACAGAATCCTAGCCCCTCCTCCTCCCTCACTCCCCCCAAGCCAAGAAGAATATCCTGAACTTGTTGTATTCAATGTGTGCTGCCCTGGCTAAGGGAGCCCTGACTGAGCAGTCTTTCTGGCAGAAGAGCTGCTTCCTGTATCGCCCTCAAGGCCTGGAGATGATTATCTTGATCAGGAAGATAATATTACATAATAAATTTCCCTCTGCAAACCTACATTCGAAATGAGATTGTTTGACCTTTTGGCTTTTTGGTAGTTTTATGTGGAGAACCTTGCCTGAATTGCTAGCTAAAGGAAGAGTTTTGTAGATGATGATCTCTGAGGTCTAGGATGCCTGTTATAAAGAGAGGAGATACTTGCTCTTTTAAAAACAAGCTCTGCAAAGAGCATGTGTTGGCTGTTAGAGCAGAGAGTGAGTGAATGACTTGAAAAGAGTATCAGGAAGAAGGGAAGTCTGAGTATACTATGCCATGCAAATGTCTGCTTCATTAGATTTTGTGTATTTTTCAGATGTATGCAACATGCAAAAGTGGTCAGGACAGGAAAGAAATTAAGGATGTTTGATGTGCTTAAATGCCTTGTCTCTCTACCACAGCCATCCCCCTCATACAGAGTAATTGGCATAGCATCAATTCTGTGGGAGATGGATTACCACACACATTTATATGGCAATTAGATTTTATGATTTACCGTTTAACACGCATCACCAACTTTCCTCACAGTCCATTGGACACGCAGACTGCTTTGGTTTTAAATCTGTTTAATAATTTTCAATGCCAATGCTTTCCATCTAGTCTTTGGCATAGGGGGTGGGAGGAAGAAGCAAAGAGAAATAAAATGGCTGGGAATATGAGAATTGTTATTGTCAAGAAAATGCTAAATGTTTTTGTGTAACTGTTTCTTGTTTGAGCATATATATTGTTTGAGAAGGGGATTGTTGGGGAAAAGGTGGATTTTAACCTGAGGAATCTAGGGGAATGTTCAGACTTGAGAACTTCCTTTTGAGTATCTGCTTTTGTCTATTGAAAACTTAGCTTATAAGAACATTATCGTGTCATTGGTGTTTACACACACATACAATTTCTATCACATGGCTTTACTTGCTTGTAAAACATATTTGCGTAACTGCTGAGCAGTTCTGAGCAGAGCCGAAAAATATAATAGGAATAAAAACTGAGCACCAGGAGTTGACTTCAGGAGTAGAGAGCACATGCAGGAAGTGCTCAAGGCCAGGTCGAATGGGGCTTGGAGCAACCTGGTCTAGTGGAAAGTGTCTCTACCAGTGGCAGGGGGTTGGAACTGGATGAGCTTTAAGGTCCCTGCCAGCTCAAACCAGTCTACGATTCTTTGAAATAACTACAGTATGTCTTGCATACCAATAAAGGATGATTGAAGAAAGCCAGTAGTGCCAGCATTTCAGTGGTGGTGATTTCTGCTTTTGAATACCCTTAATATGGGGTATTCAGGGAAGATACTGAAAGCAGTGTAGAATTGGGCTGAAAACATCAGTTTCTGTATTCCTTCCTGAAAAAGTGACTTGCTAACCCAGATTGACTTTTTTTGCCTGTAATTTTTTTGCCTTGCTTGATTATCAGTAGGAGGAATGTGGAAGATAGAATGTGCCGCTTCTCACATCATAAAACTGCGTCTTGCCCAAAGTATTTGAAAGGTCAGATAACTATTTGAAAGGACAGATAACTCAGCGGAACCTGGACAAGTAAACTAGCTACTCTTTCCCTTCTTAGGTGAGAGAGAGTCTAGAAGTGATGCAATCCATCATTCCAACAGAAGAAATGTTAAAAAACTCTACTTCACAAAGAAAAAAGCATCACATCAAAATCAAAAGACTCCAACCACACATCAATACTAAAGCTACAAGAATAGACTCTTTGAAGTGAATAAGTGGGCATAAACCACTAAGTTTACATGTCCCTGTCTTCCCTCAAATGCCCTTGCAAGTGGTAGACAAAATTCAGTCATGCTTTGCTCTAGCTCCAAACAGGCCTGTCAGTGTGCAGCAAGTGCATATTATCTACTGTAAGGGAGATTTGAAAAGCCATATGCTGGAGTGTATATGCTGCAGAAGCTGTGTGCATGCATCATTTAAGTCTTTGTCAACTGTCCTTCAATTTATTATTGGGTTATGATCACAGCAGGCTGCTTGATTCGTTGCAAAAAAAAAAAAAAAAAAAAGAAAAGAAAAAGAAAAAAAAATAAATTTCATCAATAGTTTGTTAAAAATATGGAATAAAAAGTAACCATTTATTCATGAATAAGTAAAGTTATCTGTGAGTTAAGACCAGTTTGTTTTCTAAAGTGTGTGTGTTGAAACCCCACATCTGAAAAACAGACACCACTGTCCATTGCACAAAGTAAATGGTTGGTAGGTGCTTTTGTATGCTGGAGAAGGGAGAAGGTCATTAAGGACAAGTAGGCACCTATATTTTATTTAATGCCGAAGGCAACTACGTACCTGCCTGACTTTTCACTTGAGACAAGGTTTCTTGGTTCATAGAATCACAGGCTCATTAGAGCTGGAAGGGACCTTAAAGCTCATCCAGTTCCAACCCCCTGGCACAGGTAGAAATACCTTTCACTAGATCAGGTTGCCCCAAGCCCCGTCCAACCTGGCCTTGAATACTGCCAGGGATGGGGCAGTCACAGCTTCTCTGGGCACCCTGTGCCAGTGCCTCACCATCCTCACAGGGAGGAGCTTCTTCCTAATGTCTAATTCCAGGATTTGTCTATTGTGTTTATGTCAGGATATAATCAGCTTTTGTGAGAGTAATTTATTTCTGCATTTCAGTTGCCTCCAAAATACCATGAGCTGGGATTGTGTGGGTCATCTTATGTTGAATTCCACCTGGTGCTTCACTGTGCAATTAAGATACTCCAAAGTGATTTCTATTGATCCTGTAATAACAAATTACCTGTTTTATGAAGGACTTGAAGGAAGTGAGCTTTTTTCTTTTGAGATTAGGCTTTCCCTGTGGTGATTCTCAGTCTTTGCAGTCACAGTCCTCTTCGCCTGCCTGAGGGAAGAAGCTGTTATATGCTTGATCATTTTGAAATAGCAACTTTGGAGAAAAGTGTGCCTGACACCTCAGCTTCACCACAGTCAGATGTTCCTTTGTCTTTCCATATATCATATAAAGGAATTGTGGAGATGCCCATTGTGCTTTCAGAACCCACCATGTAATGCCAAGGCTATCTACCTCCTTGGAGAGCAATACATCTCTAGCACACTGCAGAAGCACTCTTGTTCCTAGCTGTAGTAGTGATTTAATGAACTTGACTTCTTCCAAATTGAAACAGAAATGAACAGCTGAAAGTACAGTTGAAACCAGCAGCACAAGGCACAGAGACGGAGTATCTGCTTTTGGAAAGAGTGATGGATTTGAAGATGCCTTTGTGCAGCCATGTAAAAACATTTCAGGGATATTGTCTTTCTGAAAAAGCCAAGCCGTAATTCCTTCTACTGTTCCATTTCCTTCTTTTTGCTTTGTTTTCATTCATACATAGAACTGTACATGAATGAGTGGTGTTCATTTATTGTCAAGAATGAACACTAGATATGTACCATAGAAGACAGATTTCAGAGAGTTTAGGAGCCTAACTATATCCTGGTTAAAATTACTTGATCCCTGAGGAGTATTCATATGTTGCTGTTAACCATTATAAACACAGATATACTTCTCCCTCTGCTAGTGCTTGAAGACAATGGTAGTCATTAAACAAATAGCATTTGCCTGCCAGTGCATATCATGTAAGAATTCTTGGCTGTGGACATGAATCAGGAAAGGAGGAAAGTCTATGAAGTAACCCATCAATAATGTCAGTAGTGCCAAATAGTAAGATACTTCTGCTAGTTATCCAGAAAAGAAACAAGTAGAAGAGCATCTTCAATTGTCATTTTACCTTTCTTTGGTTTAGCATTTGCAAAGTTATTACTTTGAAGAGATGTAGAAACTTGAGATAAAGAAAGGATGTGTTACCAAAGGATTTGGCAGTATTTGTTTTGCCAGCAGTTGTGTGTGACTCACTGTTGTGTGATGCTCATAACTGTGATTCCAATAATGAATACATTAAGAACTTGGCTCATTTATTAGCAGGCAGTTTGTTTCTGTGTTAAATTCACTTACTTGTTCTTCAAAGCACAAATCAGCTCTACGTCAGAAAAAAAAATATATAGGTGTAAGCAAGGAAGCTCCTGTGGAATAAATTAATATCTACATTACCTCTAAGAAATATCAATTAAAGCCACTGAACTCTTCTCTTTGTCAGTGCTTTTAATATAACTGACCAGTACTATTATTGCATGATTTATAGGTAGAGCTCTGAAAGTGCTGCCTTCTCATTGATTCCTGTGGCCTGCAGGGAACATGCCAGTGAAAAACACTGTAGCATACCTTTTTTTTTTGTCTCAGAAAAATTATGTGAGGAACCAGTTCTCCCCCTGTATAAGAAAGGGGGTACTCCTGTGTGCTGGCTCCTCATATAAGAAAGAAGAGACAAGATTAAAGAGTATCTCATTTCTAACTAAGTCCTTTATTTGAGTCTTCTCTAGAGATCAAAAAGAAATGCAGAAGGAAATCTTGGAGCACTCTATTCTCTCACCATTTATTTACTACCAGCTCCTTTGTTATGCCAGTCAATATGTTTTATGTGAATTCTTTTCCTTTATAAATTAAGGGAAGTCAGGATAGTTATGGAAAGAAAACCCAAAAGCCAACAAAACCCTTTTTCAGGAACACATGTAAAAATCAGGATAAACACAATTTTAGAAAACGTATTTTCAAAAGGTAATAGCTGAACTTCAGTTCTGGAAACTGTATCTCTTGTCACAAGTCCTTTCTAGCTTGCTTGTTGGCCTGTTTAGGCACTGAGAGCTGTTCTAAGGTCTCCCCAGAGCTTTCTCTCCTCCACGCTGAACACGCCCAGTTCTCTCATCCTGTCTCTAGAGCAGAGCTGCTCAAGCCCTTGGAAACATCTTCGTGGCCTCCTCTGGACTTGCTCAAGCAGGTCTACTTCCGTCTTGTGCTGGCAGGAAACTATTTATTCATTCAGATGAATGTGAAAATGAAGCATGTGATTAACCAAAATAAAAACAGCTATGCGAAACATTTGTAATGGCAGAGACAAAAGAACCCTGTAAAATCATAAACTACTTATTAAAGGAACCCAAACTTATTGTTAATTCCAGTTCTGTTTGTAATTAATAAATTTTGTCTCTGAGAGAAACTGGGGTTTTATGCCATGAACTGCAGGTTTAAACCACATTTGATACTAAATCTGGAAAAGATTTAGCTCAGGGTCATAAAAAAATACTTGTATATAATTCGTAATCAGTAAAGTCTTACAAGTCAGTATGGTTGCTCAATACATATGTGTATTAATGTAGGGTATCAGCTAGTGCAGAAGCAGTACTCAAGTTACTTTGAACATCAACAAAGTTAAAATACTACCCAGAGCATGTCTTATTGTGGCTTCAGTGGCATCTAATGAGCAGTTCTAATTATCAATAATCTTAAGAATCTGTAAGTACACACCAGAGTTAGTGTATTTAGACTTGACTTAATGTATCATACTGTCATGCACATGATACATAGGTGAAAATATTCTAGTGTGTATTTTCACGAGCAAATATTCTGAGTTCAGTTTCATATGCTGGTACACCAACCTGGACTTCTGCTACCCATCCATCATAACTGACAATTGCTGTATGACTGTATATAGCAATCTCAGTATGCCTGAGGGATGGATCTTAGGAACTGGCAGGGGATCAATCTCAAAGTTTGTAGTTTTAAAGGTATAACCAATCACAGAATGAAAATGGTTGTTTGGACAGGATACGTGTTGGGAGGTTTCAAAACGACTTTGCATGTGTTTTGTGTAATAGACCAAGTTTAACCTTTTTAGCATGGGAGTGATTTTCTTAGTATTTTTCTCTGGCATTTCCCTCTTTTAAGTCTGTGGGAATCAATTAAGATGGATTATTTCTCTGTTCTGAGCTGACAATGACTGAGAGCACAGAACTTCAGGAAACGTGGAAGGGTTTTTTACTTTTCGAATGTTTCACCTGAGAAAAAGATGAAGAACCTTTAGCAACAGTTTTTACTTGGTTAGCAGTTCAGCTGATTCAGAAATACAGTTTAAGTGCTGTGAATGAATTACATCCCATTTGTGAGAACATAAGGACCACCATATTTTAATCTGTTATGTCTAATATCACGCTTCTGAGATTTATATTGTACCTCAGAGCTCTACAGGAAAGCAACATTTTATTTTTCAAGTTATGTATGTAGAGTTGAGAAAGCTTGAGGTTTAGTATATGATGCTATAAAGGTTGCTAAGGCTTTGGGTTGGATAGTTTATAAGATTAATAGTATGCATGTTCCTAAACTTTTAATCTCTGTTTTACTAATTCAAATACAGTGGAGTATTAGGTCTGGTATGTAGTGACTAAAAATTTTTCACAGTCTGGTAGGCATTTGTTTCTTTAAGGCCATTTCTTTGCAGGCAAACTGTAAACTATTACAAATAGCACTAAATTGCAGTCCTTTGCAAACTGTGAATGTGCCAGAAGAGGCAGGAAAAGGTATGACTGAGGCTTAGACAGATAAGGAGGAGATTAGAAGTAGCCACATGGGGTAGCTGGTACATTCTGACTTCTGTCACTATAAAATCTGCCTACAGATCCTGGTAAATACTGAAGTAATGAACCATTTTGCATTTGAACTGATGCAGAAACTGTCTTAGGTGCATCCTGTGGCCAAGGCTCCAAAATCATCCAGCCTGTGAGCCTGAAAAGCACAATGTAGATTAGAATGTATGTTCAGATAGTCTGTTGAAAACTGCTAGCACAGAACATGTCATCAGTGAGGTAGAGTAGCAATTTTGTCACTGAGTGATGCTTGTGAGTTTGATGGTCCCATAGGCACCTTCCTTCATATGGTTTCAGTGCTCCTTGGAAGCTCAGGGGTCCTCATCCTGTGTGGCTAAAGGGGCTCACAAGTAGGCATGCCCAGAGCACTCCTACCAGGCTTGCAAAGATAGTTGCTTTCTCTGAGTTGGAGGATAACAGAGCAAGACAGGAAAGTTGTGCAATGTGTAGGAAAACATGGTTTTATTTCTTTCTGTCATGACTGAAAGAGTTGAGCACATCTTGCCTGCCAGGTGGAGGAGTGAAGCCTTTAAGCATGGGCTATGTTCATACTGAGCATGCTTCCCCTCTCTGGCCAAGCAAAGTTCAGGTTCTTCTCTGCAGTATGTCTTCAGCAACTCTTATGGAAAGCACCTAGTGAAACCTGTAGACTGACACTTATGGCACACTTTAGGGAAATTGGTTATGTGGATTTGAAGATCACTGTTTTGTCAACCAGAGACACTCAACATGTGAAAGAACAGGCACTGCCTAAATTGTTCTAAAACAAAAAAGCATCTCCTTCCCACCCCGGTGCTTAAGAGAAAAGTTATAGTTATGTCCTTTCAAAGTAAGTCTCAGAGCTATGAAATACTCAAAGGAAGAAAAGCACTAGTTTTCAGTCCTGAGTATGTTGCCTGAGGTTCTTCAGAGAGCTGTTTATGATACGTATCTGTCATCACAATTATTTTTGGCAATAAATCATTTGTTCAGTGTGCAGACTGCCATTTTAAAGATCTGTAACTCCCCCTGTTCCCACACGACTGACACAAGGTATGAATTTTGGTGGGGAGAATCAGTCATTTCATTGCTTAACAATGATATATATTAACAAGATATTTGAAAAATTATATTTTTCCCAATGAGAACAATCAGCCATTGGACTAATTTCACCAGGAAAGTGGTGAACTCCCCAACATTGGACACTGGCTAGACAGGATGCTGGGACATCTAGTCTAGGTCATTCTTTAGGCTGGATGTGGTTCTGGGCAGCCTGACCTATTTGAAAATGCCCCTGCTCATGGCAGGGTTGGACTAGATGACCTTCGAAGGTCGCTTCTAGGCCAAACCACTCTGATTCTATGACTCTGCTTTGACAAGAAAGGTTGGACCAGATGATCCTTAAAGTACCTTTCACCTGGTACTCTATGCTTCTAAGTTTCTCCTTACATATGTCCCTAAACCCTTTATTTCCTGCCATGCTTTTAAATGGATGATTATGGATATGTGGGCTTCGGGAAGATCTTGGTGCTCTACTTACTCCCTTTTATCTCTGTGTGCTGGATCCATAATGGAGATGATCTGCCCATGGCGGGGGGGTTGGAATTACATAATCCTTTTAAACCCTAACCTTCTATGATTTTATGATCTGTGGTCAGGCTCCCCAAGTATGCTAACAACATACATCAGTGCTAGCTGCATTACTAGATGGAGATTCTCTGACTGAATCCTCATCTGTGAAATAGCTGAGTGTATGAGCTGTCACATGAACAGTATGGAATCATAGAATAGTTAGGGTTGGAAAGGACCTTAAGATCATCTAGTTTCAACCCCCCTGCCATGGGCAGAGACACCTCCCACTAAACCATGCCACTCAAGGCGCTGTCCAACCCGGCCTTGAACACCGCCAGAGATTGGGCATTCACAACTTCCCTGGGAAACCTATTCCAGTGTCTCACCACCCTTACAGTAAAGAATTTCTTCCTCATATCCAATCTAAACTTCTCCTGTTTAAGTTTGAAGTTATTAGTCATATGAATGTGAAGTATACATCTGCATTTGAAAACATGTCCTGCAATGTCTTTTTATGTCACACATGCTATCAGTGTTGTCTTCCACATTTATTTTGTAGAATGTTTTTCTAAGAAAAAGGCCAGAAAAACAGGTCAGATATTTTACAGGCTTTTTTTTTCTGTACCTAATACTTATTTCTCCTTAACAGGTGATTTGTATATTGGAGGAGTAGCCAAAGAAATGTATAAATCCTTGCCAAAACTGGTACATGCAAAAGAGGGTTTCCAAGGCTGCCTTGCATCGGTTGATTTGAATGGACGACTCCCTGATCTCATATCAGATGCTCTCTTCTGCAGTGGGCAAATAGAAAGAGGATGTGAAGGTACTCAATAGGCTGATGTTTTTTATACCATAGTGAAAATATTGTGCAGAGTTCTGTTGACATGTACACTCCATACATGGAGAGATCCTATTTTACCTGCTTCTAGTTGGTCTTGTTTGACCTTTTCTTCTATAATGACTGCATATTTGTACTATTATGGAAAGTATTAAGTGTGTGCCTCCCCTACAGCGCAGAGACTGATCTGAGTACGAGTTCATTTCTTAAATGTTTGATGGAGGTTCCAGCCTTCTCCAGTTGCAAGATATTTTGCTTGTATTTTGTTTGCTTTTGATGTATTTTAATTAATGATAGAAACAATAATGATTAGCGTCAGCAAAATTTTTTATGTCTTCATAACTCTCAGGCATTAGCTAATGCTGAAACGTTAGCTAATTAATTCTGTTTTTAAGGCAGACGTTTTAATTTGATTAATTCAAGGCTAATTTATGAAATTATTTAAGATGAATCTTCCATCTTCTCTGTTTTGCTCACCCCTGAGATTTGCATTGTTATAAGCCTTCCTATCTGAAATCAGTAACAGCGAAATACAGTTTATCTCACATTTTTTATGTCTTTGTTGACTCATCTGGAATACTGTGGAATTTAATGGAGGACAGAATTAGAAGAGGTACATTTGTAATTCTGAGGCGTCAATCTCTAGCTATTTTTCCAGCTGTCATTTAATCCCACATTATTCTTACTATTATTTATGGAATAATTTAAATCAGTTCTCTGTCGCTGCATATATATTTTATTCACGTAATTACAAATTTGGTGGCTACGTTCAATTTTACATGGTCTCCTCTCTTTCAAGTGCCATTCTTTTCTGGACAGAAAAATGTGTAAAGGATACTACAGAATCTTGATGATTTTGATACCAAGTTTGCAAATAGACATTGTAAAAAATAGACCTGTGGGTTCTCTCAGGCTTCACGAGATAAACCTTTCTGGTGGATAAATTCTCTCTTCTTTTCTTGTCTCTGCACTGTATTTGTACAGGTGGAACATTTTTATTCCTTACCTGCTACCTTTAGTTAACAGTATAAATTCTATTAAGAGCACATGGAAATATGTAAAATTCACAACTTACCTTTCTGTAGCTTTAGTTCTCTCAGGAATGGAAAGGTATGCATAAATTAGTTTGTCACTGAGTTTAGAAAATTAGATTTTACTTTCTGTATGACATTAGCCAGTCCCATGCCTGCACCATCCCTTCAGAGAGTCAAACTACACCTTAATGCCATTATGCATTTCACAGCTTCTTTTGAAATGATGTAATCTTCTAAATGAATTGTATGTACTTCACAGGAGTACTGCCACAGGCCTAGGGTGTGCGTTCACCTTTGAAACCAGTGGCGCTACTCAGCTACCACTGGATTTAACAAAGCCATGAGCAATTTAATAAAGGCAATACAAATATTGTTCTTTTTGGCGGAGAGTTGGCTTTTTCAAGCACCGATATCATCTGACACAAGCAAAATGGTCAAACTAGATATGCAGCCTGGCTCCACAGAACCTCATGAAAAGTCTTTTTCCTGCAGTAGGAACTCTTTAACAGCATTCCCTTGCAACCTTTCTGCTCAGCTCTTGCAAGTTGATTCTTCCATCTCTCTTGTTTACTTCAAGTCTCCCTTTCTGACCCTGTGAGTCTCTTGTCTGCAGACCACAGATTGGATATATGAAAAAAATGTTCTGACATCCAAAATACAATTTAAGTCACTTGCAAATGTGGCTACCTCTCAGAAGCCTCAAGCTGCCCATGGTGCTGCTGTCGTCTATAGAGGAGACTGACTCCATCCTTGCAGAGCTGAGCAGTTTTGCATCTATCTTGCACTGTAATGGGATGTTTAAGCTCTGTACGTCCCCTGAGATGTTGAGTCCAAAGAACTCAGGACACAGCAGCAGAAATAATTTCCAACCTGTAAGTATTAGTCTGTGACACTGTCAGTCAAAACCTGCCGAATGGACTGGTGGATATATGTCCTTTGTTAAGAAATCAGCCTGTTGCAATATCTTTTGTGAGAAGTGAGGCATTTAGATTTGATGTAATTCAGACTTGTGGGATCGAATTCCCCACCTTTCTGGTAACCCAAAACAAAAAACATGGGGTGAAAGATCTTTTTCGCTCTTCTGTCAAACTGTGAACCCATAATGTGCAGCTGATTAACTATATCTGTTAGGATTTTGTTCGTAAAATACCAACATTTCTCAATAACTTTACTGTGCATATTAAAAATTCTCTCTTTGAAATATATTTTTTTTGTAAATCTACCCATGGGATTGGTGTGGCAAGTTGCCTTGCATTTTGGTTTCAGCCACAGGCTGATAGATATCTCTGTTTTCTATCGCTGAGCATTGAATATCATTTACACTTGGCTGAATCCACCTTGTTGACAAATTTTCAATGGTTAGAACAGATAGAAACTAACAGCTAGAAACATAAATATGCTAAGTAGCTCTTCAAATTGTTAACAGCACACCCCAGAGCCAGGTTCTAAGTGTCAGCCCAGTTCTTCTGTAGTCAAATCCATTGTACTTTCATTCCATACTTTAAATAAAGTAGAATTCTGAAACATGCAGAATTCTAAAAACAATTTTACTAGGTTTAGGAGGAAAATGCCCATTGTGCACATATGTGTATGCATAATACAATTTTTGTATTAAATGAGCTATATGGAAAGCTTCCAGGTATTAATATATGTGAAGATGCTTGGTGGTGAGATACGGAACTGGGTTTTTCAATATATAAGAAAACATTGTATGTGCTACTTAATGATACTTTTTGTGTAACATAGGGCATGTAAGCCTTCACATAAGACAAATATAAATGACAGATCAAATCCAGTCAATTAAAAAGTCTGTACTGAAGATTGGAAAAATTATAATATTTAAATTGAATGTGAATTAAAAGGTGAATGCTTGAGAAGAGTCTATTACAGTATTTTTACTAAATAGTTTAGTTCTGTAATATATATAGGAAATATTAATCATAGTAGATATTACAGTGTTTATCAACATTAAACAACCCTCCTCTGTTCTTTAAAGTAAAAAAGCCTCCTTTTATTAAAAGAAATTCTTACATGTAAGCTAGTCATGTTGGCAGTGTTGGAATAATGACTAGTATGCATAAGCCAAAAGCACTAAGAATCAGTTTCATAAAAAGCAAAATACTTTTTAACAAGATCATATCTGTGTTTTATCAAATATGTGTATTTTAACAGGCACTTAATGTGCCTGCACGGTCCTGCATTTTATGTACTTTTAAGTCCTTGTGACTTTTGCTCTACTTTGGCAAAGATGAGGAAATTCAACATTGCATAACTAAAGTGTAAATAAATCCATGCATATATAACATTTAAACACCTACAGATATTTTCACTTCATCTTTGTAAAGTTTCCGAGTAGCAGAATCTGGTGAGAAAAAAATGTGTCTTGTCTTGTCAGCTATGGGATTCTGTCATTATAATCCCCAGCTCCAGCAAGGGTGATGTAATGCCCAAATGTTTCAACTTCTGGGCTCCAAACGCCAACAAAAAAAGAAATAACTAATGCCCAAATGTTTGCACTGCTGAGCTCAAAGCTCCAGAGAAAGGAAAATCATTGTTCTGTGTCTGCCTACTGCAGTAAAACTGTTACAGGTGGTGCTGGTGGTATTATTATTAGTAGGATTATTGGTGATGTTACTATTATTAATAGAATAGTTTTGCCAAAACAGGGATGCACCATACACTGCTCTTGTTTTTCATCACCCTGGTGACTTTCACTTAAAGCCAAGAGGCCATTGAACTGACTCTAAATCGTACTGCTCTGCATTTTTCTCAAATACTGGCAAATCAAAAGAGAACCCCACACTGAGATCTTTGAAGGAGCTGTAATGTGACAGAAGGGTTAAGTGGATTTCTCTCTGCAGGATGGTTTAGGATATTGATATAATCTCTGGAGTAGTTTTGCCCTGTCATCAGTGACTAGCAGTGGGAGTTGCAAATGGATATTGATGTCTCTTCTCCAAAACACTTTAGTATAATTTTATAATCCCAGAACCAAATTTTATCTTGTAGTGTCAAGATGCAACATGAAATGTGCGTGTGAGCTCATAGTAATCTACAGTTCACTGTCTGTACTTCAGTCTTCTTTCACCAGTCAAGAGGAAAGGGCTAGAATAAAGAAAGGCCACAGAGGATGACAGTGCTAATTACTCTTGAATTCAGTGTATCTGAACATGACAAATGGCTAGTCAGGATTCAGCCATGCATTTACTCTGCTAATGCATTCATATCTATCCAAGGAAGAAAAGAAACCCCAACTTTTAATTTTCCTTCATTACATGTCATCAGCTCAATTAACCATTATATTTGTAGTAAAATACTGGCAAATTACTGCTTTCTTATTTTGGCTTGCCTGAAGATTTATGGCTATTAGCATTAATTTGTTTGCATTATATGGCATTTCTTTCTCTCTTTAACAGCAGCATGCACTTTACTCTGACTGTTTTTTTTGTGTTTGCTGCCATTTCAATATTGCTTACTAACATTTAATATATTTTGCTTTTTTTATTTTGCTGACAAAGTTGCATTGATGAAAGCTGATTTGCAAGGTAGATAGCCCTGTGTGTATTAAACAAGACTGAAACCCCCAATGCACAGTTGGAGTCCTGCAATAAATGCTCAGTACATTTCAGAACTAAAGCCTGTTATTTGGTTTCAGATTTTGCCTTTCATACCTCTAAAACATTGGGCTACATGAACCTTTATTTTCCAGCGTCACTTGCATAAAGGCTTTCAGTCTTGAATATGTTTGTATAGTGATTGCCTTAGTGCTTTGATCATTCCTTTTCAAATTTCTTTACATTTCAGTAGTCAACTTCTGATTCTCTAGAACTAGAGTAGCTTTGTTTTTCATGCATATGTCACATTTTGGCATGCCAGTTCATTAGTAGTATGATTTTTTGCATTTCCCTTTAAGAAAGGAACCTGCATGGGAACCCTGACGCATGTCAATCAGTACTTGCCAACATTCCTGCCAAAAAAAATCCCAAACTCTTCTCAATTTTAGACCTAAATCATTTAAAATAATTTATGGGATTAAAAGCTTTATATAGTGTAGCTTCATTTTATTTGGTTTGAATTTTATTTTCCAATCTTTCATCTCCCAGAGCTTTGCATTCTGTAGCATCTGGCTTTGCTGTTTGAAATGTATTTACAGGAAAATAATGATGAAGTGTTTAGAAAATGTTTAGCCAGTTAATGGTCTGACACATGATTAAAAGTAACCTGCGGTAAAGTTGACATTCCCACTGTACCTGGAAAAACTCTGCTTCAATTTGTGCATTCCTGTGTGTTTGACATACCAATCTTAAAGCTAAATCCAAACCACCCTTTTAATATTACGCACTGCTACAAAATTATGTTCGTTTTACTTGGTAACTCTGCTCGTTTGTTTTGAGATGTTGGCAACTAGTTAATGTGATCAAGTGGGAAATACCCTTTCTTTGGGAGGCAAAGTGCAAGTCCTTTTTTCGTATGTTCTCATCAGGCCCCAGCACAACATGCCAAGAGGACTCGTGTGCAAACCAGGGAGTGTGCTTACAGCAGTGGGATGGATTCAGTTGTGACTGTAGTATGACCTCCTTCAGTGGACCATTGTGCAATGACCGTAAGTACACTAAAACCATGCTGATCTAAACGCTTGAGAGCTTGAAGGCAATATTTGAAGCAAGTGTCTGAAGCTTTAGATTATTTTGCTATTAGACATTTAAATGAACTAGCAAACTCTGTGCAAATCTGTAAGGCTTTTAGGAAGAGCATAGGTGAAATATGCAGTATGAATTTTGGACAATGTGCGGTATCAAGCACTGACAGAATTTGGTTCTATTACACTTAATTGCATGTCTAATATACTGATGGTTACCTGTCTGAAATAATCCTTTTCCTGAATTAATGTTACAAACAGGTTTTTTTTTTCCTGCTTGAAAAATCCTTTTACATTTTATTATCTTAAGCTATATTGTAATTTTGTAGCATTATATCATGAGGGCTATAATTACTGTGAAACAGTTGACAAGGCTCATTATCTCCCTTTGTAGATTTCTTTAGGTGACACACTAAGCATGCCAATAATAAAAGCATGCCGAGTGTTTTAGCTCTTTTAAATTTCATCTGAATAAAACCACATAACATACACCAGCCATCTGGTCTTTCAGGAAAAGCTTAAATGTGTCAAAAATAAGGAGCCTGATTCACCAATGTCATAAGCTAGTTTTATTCCAATCCAGCCTTATTGATCTAAATAGAATTATGCAGAAGTGAAAGGGGAATACTAATGCAAGAACCATCATGATCCACAGTAACTGATTAAAGCAAGCTACTGAGTTTTCTTTTTAATTCCTCACATTTGAAATACCTAAATGGTGCACATACTTATATACACGTGAAGACACTCTAAGGCTGTGTCATGGTTTAGCCCCTGTCAGCAACCAAGTACTGGTGGGATGGAGAGGAGAATCAAAGAAAGGTAAAACCCATGGGTAGGGATAAAAATAGATAATAACTGAAATGAGGTAAATAATATAATAGGAAAAAGAAAAGAATAAAATCCAAGCAACACAAGTGATACACAGTACAAATACTTAGCTCCCACTGGCCGATTTCTTGTCAGTCCCCAAGCAGTGATCGCTATGCTTCCCATTTCTGCACTGAACATGATTTTCTATGGTCTGGAATATCCCTTTGGCTAGTTTGGGTCAGGTGTCATGTTTCTGCTCCCTCGTGGCTTCTGTGCCCCTCTTGAATTGGCAGAGCATGAGACTGGAAAGTCCCTGATCAGGGTAAATGTTCTCAGATTAAAGCCAAAACACAGCACTGCACCAGCTACTGAGAAAATTATCCCAGCTCAAACCAGGACACTAAGCATTCTTATTTCTGTTTGTATACATTTATCTGATGAATGACTGATGGTAGAGAGTGTTGGTATAACGCTCTCTACCATCTAGTAGATGGTAGTCAAGCATCTTTGATTTTTATGTCTGGTTCTGGTTCCACTCGACAGCAGGGTGTGCCTTTTTGGAAAACCCTGAAATACCAAAGTAACTACATTCTGAAAAGCTTTTGGCTCATATTATTACTACTGTAAGGCTAGCAAATGAATTATATGCAAAAGCTGAATTCTTGAGGAAGTTCCACTTTCCTACTCTTGACTATGTTTGGAAACTATGGAAAGGACTTAGTCTGTTTCCCTACACTTGCTGTCATGGTAGAAGTGAAATGTGGTATCAAAAAACTTCTCATTATTTGCACAAAGGTTTGGGTGTACTTTATGCGTGCTTGCCCTTCCAAACAATGTGAGTGATTAGTCACAATGCTAAACATGTACTTCTAAGGATTTCAGTCCCCTATCTGCTACAGGAGAAAAAGATTTGTTTCTATTCTACTTTTAAGTTGTTATTTCTGTTCTTCTGTCATCTCTGAGTTCTTCCAACAGTAACTAAAAGCTATGAATAAGAAAATTATCTGTTCCACATCTAGTAAAGGAAAAACTGTATAGAAATTTATCTCGGTAGGAACTGATGTCTAGACCTGGAACATTCTGTGAATGTTTTTTTTTGAGTGACAACTATTGCATAAAATTGGCAAACTGATGAACTTACACAAGATATTTACTAACCTGTGAAAGCTCTTCTGTATGGTAACATTATGGACTACATTGTACACAATCAGATAATTCTCAATATACTATTGCTGATGGTGGTAAAGAAGTACCTTTAGTACATGGCTGCCAAAAGTACTTACTTTTTCCCCAGATAAATCTTTCTTTTCTTAATGTAATTCTACAACAAATGTGAAATATAAACTTATCCTTGATATGGGTGTATTGCAATAGAATGCAGAGTCTGGTCGATATAGTACGTTTGGCTTCTGCTTTATCTTGACTCCTCAGACTAGTTCAAATTCAAAAATCTGCAAAGCAAATCTACAAGAGAGGGGTTTTAGGGTAGATGCTTCTCAACAGTACTGTGCAGAGGGGAAGGCTCACATCTCCCAGTGTTTGCAGCATTTCCAGTCAGGCAGGCCCCAATGTATCCTGGTGTGTGGGTCCATTCCTCCCAGGTACAACATTTTACAAGGTTTTTGTCAGATCGATTCTCCAGCTTGTCAACATCCCTCTGATTGGCAGCACACTCATCTGGTTTATCAACCACTCCTCCTAGTTTTGTATCATCTGCAGTTTGCATAAATGTGCACAAATTACCTTGCTGCATCTGAGTTGATTCTTTCAGCATGTTTCCCATAGTAACCTCAGTGCACAAAGATTGGATGTGCATCATTCCTAGGCTTTACAGTGTGAATGTTTCACATGTATCATTCTTATGTTGTTGTGTTGGAAAATATAACAGAATGGTTTGGGTTGGGAGGGACCTTAAAGCTCATCCAGTTCCAACCCCTTGCAAGGGCCAGGGACACCTTCCACTGGAGGAGGTTGCTTCAAGCTCCTTCCAGCCTGGCCTTGAACACTGCCAGAGACGGGACATTCACAAGTTAATGAAAGGAATAGTTTCTCAAAAAATGTTCTAATACATTCTGCTAATACAGTGTGCAAGTTTCTTTAATCTTTCCTGTAACAGCAAGTTACTACTTCTGTGCAGTTAAGTGGATTATTCCACGTGAAAATGTGGACAGCTTAAAATGAAGAATGAGGCTGGTTGTTTCTCTCCTGGTCCGAGTGTGTCCTGTGTGTGTCAGCTAGAGAGAATGAGCAGTTGAGGGAATGTATTCCTACTGAGAATGACCTGGGCTGGCCAAGGGTAAAGCTACAATTTTACAACTGTAATCAGGAACACCCAGAGTTCAATCCACAAAAGTTTTGCTTAGTTGCAAATCTCAGTATTGCACTACAGTGAGGATGGAGTCCCTGCAGATCATAAGCCTTCATGGTGGCAGAGATGAGAACATCCTGTGTGCTGCAGGTTCCTATTTACTGGGAGATAAGGCAGGGGAAGTTTTGACCCCAAGATGCTATGCAGGTCATAATTTTCTCGTGTGATATGATATGATACTTGGAGATTCAGGGCAACAGTGCTCCTGAGACGTGAATAGACAGAAGCGTTACAACGGTAAGTGCAAAGCAGACCAATGGCAGTTGCTTCTACAAAATGAGATTCTATAGAAGACACTACTAAAAGGACAGTTAATGGCTGTTCTTAAAAAGAGATGGCTACATGCAACTCCTCTGAGAAAATACATCATGAACTTTATAACTATTGCAACAGGTTATGCAGTGAAAAGCTATCCTCCCAGGGAATTCAGCTTTTTTATAGGAGTAGGGATGAAAATTACTCTGGCAAAACAAAATAAATCTGGAAGAGATTATCTGCTTTCTATAAGTTTACACTTGGTTTTACTCGGCCAGTCTTTAAGTATAGCTATATTAGTGAAGGTAATAGCATGTTTGGGGAAACAAATACTGCTATTACGGCATAGAAAATAGCAGACATAATAACATTGTCACATTACATTAGTATAGAAATGTTCTGTGCTAAATTACAGGATGGCTTCAACACTGTCTGTCACTGCAAGGGATTAATGTGATGGCGTTGTACTTGTGATGGTATAAGCTAACACTGTGTCAACACTTCCATTAAAATCCATTTTTGAAGGGTTAGAACATCACCATACAGTGCCTTCTGATTAGGAATTTGATGTTCTCAACCACTACAACAGCACTTTTAAAAAAAGCTCTATTTTATTTTGACTATCAAGAAAATTCCAAAGGCTTCATTTAAACAGAGAACTGTGTCAGTATTGCAAAATGGGATATTTGATATCATTATAGAAATGCTGCCATTCAGCTAAGATTGTATCTGTAAGGGTGGTTGGATTTTATTTTAAATGTGTTTGGATGCTTATAAACTAATAGTTATGTATCAGGACAGTTTACTTGGAGATCAGACAAGATGTTTAAGGAAGACCTGCTAGGGAAAGAGGGAATCCACCTACCAAGGTGGAGAAAAAGCATCTTTGCCGTAAGCTGGTCAACCCGGTGAGGAAAATGGAGATAAGTCACAAGGAAGAGAGGAAATAATGGATTTAGTGTGATGGGAAGGTGTGGAGCTCTGCCCAGGAACAAGTGATGAGCCAGCTGAGAGCATATGGGTTATCGTTAGATGTCAGACCAGTGCCTACCATGATCTGATGGGTATCTGCTGCAGATGAGGCCTTCTTCAGGCACGTTGAAGAAGCCTCATGTTTGCAGGCCTAGTCCTGACGTGTCACTTGAATTACCCCAGTACCCGGCAGCAGTGTGCGGGATGTCTGGAGTGCATTTACTTGCTGACACAGTTGCTCAAGGCACCAGTGGAAGGACGCCTCGTACGTGCATAAAGGAAGATGGCGTCAGGTTTGTTGCGGCGCTCACAGTTCACTCTCCGGCCCGGAGCCGCACCACCGCGGGGATAGCGGTGACAGCACCGCCCTGAGCGCGAGCGGCCTCAGCTCGGGGCGGGAGCGGCGCGTGGCGCCTCAGTTCTGGCGGTTGTTCCCGCAGGAAGCGCGGCGGGAAGGGC